>JAIUZE010025579.1:0-16880 GCA_022085475.1 Heliosperma pusillum | reverse complement strand
GAGATCTTAGTTTCACAAATGACTGCCCTACTTTAACAACTAGGATTAGCCGTAGGATTCATCACATAGATTAGATTCACATACTAAAAGCCCAAGTTTCACAAGGCCAAATCCTATTTTTAAAAACTAAGTTAATAGATTCACAATTCAAAAGTGTGAGATTCACAAACTGAGGCCCTAGATTCACAAAAGTGCAAGTTGAGCTACTTGTATACTAAATAATTACCTACTTTTCTAAATCGTTTCTCTTATACAAACTGTTGTGGAATAATACTTATACAAACTGTTGGAAACGAATGTCTACTAAATTGTGGATTTACAACTAAGGATTAACACCGTCTGAATTGTCTTGATCCTACAGTCTTGATCCCTTGAACCCACCGTCTTGATCCCTTGATCCCACTAACACAACACAAAAACTTTAGGAAAAAACCTATACCAACAAAAACAAGCAAGGATATACAATTAGTTAAAAAAATATATACCAAAGTTATATATAAAAGGAAATGACATCAGTTTTAAGACAAGAAATTTTTCAAAATATATATTTTTATGGTGATGAAAAAAACAAGTTGAATTCCTATTTTCATAGGAGTTTCACAAACTAAGATCCTAGATTCACAAACCTTCGTTGTAGGATTCACAAACTTTAGCTGTAGGATTCACAAATTGATGTCTGACTTTAACAAAGAAAATTCCTATTTTCCAAGTAGTTTCACAAACTTGGGTCTAAAATTCACAACACAAAAAGCCAAGGTTCACAAACCTTAGATGTAGGATTCACAAACAGATGCCCTACTTTAACAAAGAAAATTCTTATTTTCAAGGAATATTTACAAACTTGAGTCCTACATTCACAACACAACAAGCCAAGTTTCACCAAAACTAACGGCTAACCCGAGTGAAGAACAATTGCCAATTGCTCTGTGCACCCGCCATTATCAACATGCTATCAATACGAAACAGATTTGCGCTTATCGCTTAACTTCGGAAAAAGTATTGACCTGTTAATCGCTTAATTTTGTGCAAAACAAACCTAGAATAACGAAAGTGAACTATTTAATGACGAAAAATCAAGTAGATTAAGCTTAGAAGGATAAAAGTGATAATAATCAGAAAAGAGGGAAAACCATATAGAAGTAGGATTTCAAGTTGAATATGCATAATTAACGAAATCACCATAGTAACTACAGAAAATCGAAAAGAGTTCTTACAAATAACAAACACATACATTAAAGTATTAGTAAAGAGTTAATGTGTGAATCTTAGACTTTGTGCTGTGAGCATAGGACCTATCTTATGTAGTTTCACAAAAAAAGTCCAGGATTCACAAACCTTAGGCGCGGGTTTCACAAAATAGAGGCCTACTTTCACAAAGTCAGTACCTATATTCACAGCAGTTTCACAAAGTAAGGTTCATGACTCACACCACAAAGTCCAAGATTCACAAACCTTAGGCGCATGATTCACAAAATAAAGGCCTACTTTCACAAAGTCAATTCCTATGTTCACAGCAGTTTCACAAACTAAGGTCTTAGACTCACACCACAGAGTCCAAGATTCACAAACTAAACCCTAAAAAAGGGAGGGTGAACCCCTATCTAGGGTGAATGGGATCATAAGGGGTAGAATTTCTTATTTTCAAGGAGTTTCACAACCCTAAAATCGAAAAAAAAACTATCAGAAATTAAAGATAAATCGAAAGGTATAGGAATTACACAAATTAGTGAAGAAAGTCAAAGCAACAATATCAGAATTTACCATTAAATCGAAGACCGATATCCTAGGAAACAAGCAAGGACATCAGACGCACATGCACGACAAAAATAATGAATGAATCTTAAATTTCATCATAAAAATACTATAAAAAACGTAATCACAACAAAATCAAACAATAAAGTAGTGGAAAGAACCACTTAACACAGTGAAATTACGCAAATACAATCATTTCTAAAGGTAGAACTCCGTAAAATGAAAATGAAAATTCAACATAAATTGCGAAATTTACTCAATCATGTTGAGTATTTAATTACAGCTAAGGTTTGTTAACCTTGACTTTTTATGTTGTGAAACTTCGACCTAAGTTTGTGAAACTACTTGAAAATTAGGAATTTTCCTTCTTTAAGTAGGGCTTCTGTTTGTGAATCCTACACCTAAGGTTTGTGAATGTGGGATCTTAGTTTGTGAAACTCCTATGAAAACTCATGAAAGCAATTTGAACAATTTATGATCAAGTTTCACAAAATAAGATATAAGATTCACAAAATAGCCACTAGAATTCACAAAATAAGACATGATTTTGCGAAACTTATAATAATCGTTCCGTCATGTTGAGTATTTAATTACAGCTAAGGTTTGTGAACCTAAACTTTTTGTGTTGTGAATCTTCGACCCAAGTTTATGAAACTAATCGAAAATTAGGAATTTTATTTGTTAAAGTAGGGCATCTATTTGTGAATCCAACAGCCAAGGTTTGTGAATGTGGAATCTTAGTTTGTGAAACTCCTATGAAAACTCATGAAAGCGATTTGAACAATTTATGATCAAGTTTATGATCAAGTTTCACAAAATAAGATATTAGATTCACAAATTATGCACTAGGATTCACAAAATAAGATAAAATCAAAAAGAAGTTCGCAAACCGAAACAAACAAAAATCAAATCAAAAACAAGTTCGCAATCAAACAACACACATTTCAACGAAAACCGATAAAATCACAATAAATTACATGAAACTTGTACGTAGACCTAATTTCCCAAATTAAACCAAACAAATCAAATCAAACACAAATTCCGCAATCAAACATCATACATTTCATCGAAAAACTGAGAAAATGACACTAAAGTACGCGAAATATGTACCTAGCCCTCATTTCACAGATCAAACCGAACAAAAATCAAATCAAACACAAATTCCACGATCAAACAGCTTACATTTCAACGAAAATTGAGAAATTCAAGCTAAATTACACGAAATTGTACATTGAATGCGACAGCAGCATACGTTTGAATCAAAACTGGTAAAATCAAGCTAAAGTACATGAAATTTGTACCTTGAATGCGACATAATTGTGAACAATTAACTGGAAACTTAGACAAGATGAATTAAATAAACAGGAAATCGAATTAATTAATAGAATGAACAAAAGTGAACAATTAAATTAACAGGAAATCGATTAATTCCTATTAAACAGTAGCTAATCACAAGTAGGTTGAGATATCCTACCAAAATTGAAAATTAGGAAGCTCGCGATCGAAAATGGAGGTTGTTCGCAAGGAAAATGGAGGTTGTTTGACATGAAATTGGAGGTTGGGCTAGGAAGAGAGAGAAAGAGTGGAAAATGTGATATGCGTAAATGAGGAATAATGAGGGTGAAATTTTAGGTGGGCATGAGTTTTGTAAGGGGCACGTGGCACAATCTGAAGCATCCATATATTTTAGATCCGACGGTTGAGATGGGTACAGTTGCCTCACCCTAAGAAGGGTGCCTCACATGATTCAATTCCTATATATATATATATATATATATATATATATATATATATATATATATATATATATATATATATATATAGGGTCAGGATCCGGTGAGAACCACTAACATAATGAGAACCGTGAGAACCCTCACTAAATCTCCACCAAATCTTGTTTCGAAAGTTTTGTTGGATCATTTACCATAAGTTTAGTTTATTCAAACAAAATATTTGCAGTAACTACACAAAATTTATTGATTATATTAAAAAATATGTTCTTAATGCACATAAATTAAATTTGTACACTAAAATTACTCTAAATGCGTGAAAACGAGCACTAGGTGCACGAAAATTTCTACATGCATGAAAACAGTTACTAGGTGCATAAAAATAACGGGCTCTAGATGCATTTAAATGAGCAACAGGTGCATTAAAATTGTTAGATGCATGAAACTAACTACTAGGTTCATGAAAATTAATAAATCGTATTTCACCTCAATTTCCGTCAGTAAATTATCTTTTTTTGACCAAGATATATGTTATCTAGCCATAACATTCTATGTCGAACCCAAAAATGTCCTTATTTTATAAATATAAATTTCGTAAGGCGGAGTTCTCACGGTTCCCATTATCTTAGTGGTTCTCACCGGATCCTAATTCTATATATATATATATATATATATATATATAGATTTAGGATCCGGTGGAAACGATCACTCGGTGCAAAAAGTGGAAACACACTACCCTAATTATTCACGCAAGACATTACCCACCATATTATATACACATGACATACTAATCCATTATTAACATTACAGTACCTACACCCACATGGCCACATCTCACTCATCCCCATGTACAACCACCGCCATAATCTGACCAATTCCACTAATCGGCGTCCCTGAATTCCGGCGGGGGCCCCACTATCGTCACCCTTATTCCGCATACCACCTCAAGAAAAGCCACTTTAACAAGCTGTACCATCACTGCCGTTAACCAAATTGACGATTCGCGACGCCGTCAAACTAATTCGCACCTTAAGAAATCTCCTCATCATCATCTTTGCTTACATTCTCCGTCATAATCATCAAATTTATCACTATTGGAGCTACAAAATTAGTGTATATGGTTTAAACATTGATGTACCTGAGATGAATTTTAATGTAACTAATGACTAATTTTGTGTATATAGCCACTATTTTAATGTACATTAACATAGATACACAAAACTAGTAATTAGGTACATCAAAATTGGGTTGAGTTACACAAAAAATATAAACTAATTTCGATTGATTGCCGGCGACGACGATGTAGCACTGGTGGAACTGCAACTCACCTCCATTGTTAACTATCATCCGGTTGAATGCTTGATAACGATGGTCTGCCATTGTTATTATTGATCTCCAATCACACATTTATATGTCTCTGACATCAATTCACATATCTTACAAACTAAATTAAAAACACACGTCGTCATTACCCACCACCGCCAGAATCCGAAAATCAACACTGATCGGCGACACCAAGTTCCGACACAGACCGCCGTGTTGACAAGACACTGGCGGAAAGACCGCCGTCGTTGTCCTTATTCCGCAGTGTCGTCAAACTAATTCGCACCACAAGAAATCTCCTCCTTATCATCAACTTTGCTTTCTCTGTACTTATCACCATATTCATCACTATTGGAGCTAATAAATTAGTGTATATGGTTTAAATATTGATGTACCCTATATCAATTTTGTTGTACCCAATGACTAGTTTTGTGTAACTACCCACTGTTTAAATGTAAATTAATATAGATACACAAAACTATTTATTAGGTACGTCAAAATTGGCTTGAGATACGTCATAATATAAACCAGATACACTAAATTTCGATTGATTAAAAACCACGCACATCTCCTTCCCGACCATTATCAACAACCACCTGCCACCGTCAGCAAAAACCGTGACGCGCAAAGATTCAGGTAGTTGGAAAACCTTCGATTTCAGCGACGACGAAGGCGAGAACGAAAGGGGATCAGAAGAGGGAAGATAATAAGACGTGACACGGCTCCCGCAAAACGCCGACGACTCTCTAATTCCTTCAGTCATTGTCGTGATTTGGGATGCAGAATGGAGGCGACGAAGGTATTCACTTCACGAAGGTGTTCGGTGGTGGTAGGCCGGCAATTTTGGTTGTGATTGCAGTGGTTGTCGGAGTTTTGTGGTGGTGATGGTATTAGGCTGGTAGATAGGGATGAATGATTAAATAGGATTTGGGTTTGGGTAGTCTATAGATGAAGAATAATGGTGAGTGACGTTCTACTGTTGTTATAATTAGGAGAGGGAGTGTTGTTTTTACTTGTTAGTAAGTCGTTTCCACTTTTTGCACCGAGTGGTCGTTTGCACCGGATCTTGACTCTATATATATATATATATATATATATATATATATATATATATATATATATATAGAATCGGGCTCTTGTGCGAACTAGAAGTTCGGTGCGAACTTACGAACTAAATAAAGACCATCAGATTAAAGCAAATCCAATGTTCTTATTAAACCCCCTCAATTCATTCTCTCAGCCATAACTATTTCCTCATTTACTTTAAAACACCCTTGCTCTCCTTCCCTTACTTACTTATACCAGCACTGAGCTCCGATAACCACCGCCGTGGGTCGTGCCATCCCCAATCGACGAATCTTCCGTCGGATTTTTGATGGATTTGGAGCCTCTCTCCGTTGTCCTATTTTAACACTCATATGAAGTCCTAGCCTTCTACTTCGTTAATGTCGCCGGAGATCGAACACCACTCCGTCATCAGTATCTATTAGATTACGTATGGTAAGACTATTATTTTTGGTAATCAGAGAGAAAGTGTGAAATTATTGGTCACTTGTTTTTTTGTTGAACTTTATGATTTTAAGTTGTAGATCTACAAAAATACGAAGATGTATTTCAAAAATAAGAGCGCCGGAGTTCAGGTCGGAAAATTCCGAGCCGGAAAAAGTTATCGTCGGACAAATATAAGGTAGTTGGTGTTAGAGACGGTGGAGGTCAGGCGGCTATGGCGATAGTGGTTGTAGCGGTACAGAAAAGTGGAATGGCTGGGCAAGCCGGAGGTGTGTTATTTGACAGGGTTGCGGTGGTACAGGTTGTGGCGGTGGCGATGGTAGTGGTCGTAATGGTGCTGGTGTTAGGCAGTGGTAGTGGTGACTAATGAAGATGTAGTGGTGGTATAAGAGGTGGATACATATTGCAGCACCCCATATACACATTATGTTATTTTAGTTACATAAATCCACTTGTGTATCTTTATCTACAGATTTGTGTATCTGGATGTATAGGTATGTGTATCTGGATGTATAAACATGATGTGATCCAATTGCATATGAATGTGAATTCTTGAATTAGTGATCCAAACATAGGCATGTTGCAGGTTTATGTACAATTTGATATCCCTTGAAAGTTGTTGAATTTCATAGGGTCATTTAAGTTAAAAGAGTACACTTGAACGCGTATAATGTGATGTTTACATGTCAAGCTCATCCGTAACAAATTAGCTTATAATAATGTTTACTCTTACCGTGACTAATTTACTTTTGTGAATTTGAACTCGAAACTTGTAATCACAAGTTTAAATAGTATATTTATATTTTTTTTTACTATAAAAAGGATTATACGCCTTATCATCAATTGATAACGAAAATTCATTTCGCATATTTTCGCTTAGAGACCTTAACTACGACAACTTGACGAATGACAACTCTAAATTGTTTAAGTTACTAGATACACTTCTTTAAGCTACTAGATACATACATGTAGTTGACTAGATACATTTCTTTAAGTTACTAGATACATACCTTTTTCTTGCTAGATACACCCCTTTTAATTACTAGACACATTTCTTTAGCTTACTGGATACACCCATTTTAATTAATAGATACTTACATTTTTCTTACTAGATACACCCCTTTAAATAACTAGATACATTTCTTTAACTTGCTGGATACACCCCTTTGAATTATTAGACACATACATTTTTTTTGCTAGATACACCCCTTTAAATGACTAGATACACCCTTTAAATTACTAGATACATATCTTTGTCTTCTTAGATACACTCCTTTAAATTACTAGATTCATTTATTTAGCTTGTTGGATACACTCCTTTAAATTACTAGATACATTTCTTTAACTTGCTGGATACACCCCTTTGAATTACTAGATACATACTTTTTTGTTGCTAGATACAGCCCTTTAAATTACTAGACACATTTCTTTAGCTTACTGGATACACCCATTTGAATTACTAGATACTTACATTTTCTTACTAGATACACCCCTTTAAATTACTAGATACATTTCTTTATCTTGTTGGATACACTCCTTTAAATTATTAGACACATGATTTTTTTTTGCTAGATACACCCCTTTAAATGACTAGATACACCCTTTAAATTACTAGATACATATCTTTGTCTTCTTAGATACACCCCTTTAAATTACTAGATACATTTCTTTAGTTTGCTAGATACACCCTTTTAAATTATTAGATTTATTTCTTTAGCTTGCTAAATTATTTGTGGCATATGCAATAAAATCAACTAAACCCATTTTCCAAATCATGTTTGCCTTTTGTCATATCATAAAACAGAAGTACAGATGCTTCCCCTAAACATTGAAATCAAACAAACAGCAAATCAAAACTAATTGTAAGCAACATAAACACAACTTTACGTATAAACTCATATGAAGTCTTAACTTAACACCTAAACAAAAAGACAATCAGATAACCGAAAGCTAAATCTTTCACTCCAATAATGACTTTACAACCAAACCCAAATCAAACATCTTAAAATACTCTTGCGGTATTTGAAATTTGGCTTCTAAATTGTAGATCTGGAATCATAAAATTAAATTTTTTATAGTTTTACCACACCAAAACCCAATTGGCGATGAGGAAATTGACGCCGGAATGCGTCTGGGTTACCGACAGCGTTGAAAGGCAAGAGCATCACCGTCACGAAACATAAGGCAATGCCGGAAAGCCGATGGCGAGTGATGCGCGGGATCGGATACGAAGAAAGAAAAAGGATAGGCGTCGTCTGGACCAAAGATGTTGGCAACGGTGTCGTCATATTATAGTCGGCGGGAGCTTAGGTAGAGTCGTTGAGGCGGTCTTTCTAGCGGCGTCGGAGGTGACTGAAGTAGTTCGGGGTGGGTGTGTGGTGACTAGTGTAGATGGAGAGAGATTTAGGAGTGATTTAAGGCTTCTTATAGGTTTCATCTGACTTTTATTAGATGGATGTAAGGTAGCCGGAGCTCCGGTGGTCGCCGGCATGAGTATGGTAGTATGATGTGTGGGTGAGTATGTAAGAGATAAAGTGAAAAGAGTGATTGAAAGTAACGAAGATAAGTTAGTATGTCTTGAGTTATAAGTTTGACTTTCTTATTTACTTAGTCTGACCATTTTTAGCTAGTTCGTAAGTTCGTACTGAACTTTAGTTCGCACCAGATCCCGCCCCTATATATATATATATATATATATATATATATATATATTATATTATATATAAAAGATGATTTTTCAAGACATGTAGTAGTCTCCAAGTTTTTTTAAAACAGAGAGTCCAACTTTTTAAATAAACTACCTAAAATAGTTTTTAATGAAAATATATTTAAAGATAATAACAAAAAAGATAAAATATTGTATATATCATATCTCAAGTTATAAAACAACCGTGTAAGTAATCTTTTATGGAAGTTTATAATAAGAGTTTTAGTAGGATATAATCTCAAAGAAAGCAAATATAATAAATCATTCAAATAATACCAAGCACTATAAGAATATTCTCTATTTAAAACCCATCTTACCCATCTTCAAAAAATTAAACTACACTTTTTAGATCTTGATAATATATTGTTGCTTTGTATTGCATGTTTCTCTCACATTACTTTTGTGTCTCCTACCCTATTTTTATAATGTGAGATCTAATGTTGTACTTTTTATTTGTTTGTTTTTCAGGAAGCAATAAACGGATAGTTTAAAAGCCAGGAATTGCAGCATACATTTTTTTTACTATCATCATAACGGTCGATATTGGTGGTAAGTCGATAAGTACACCCTCTTATTATGAATGTCTTTTATATTATATCGACTTACCTATGATCACTTTTATAGTTGTTATCATGTCTGTAAAGAAGTATATCGAGTACAAAAGTTGGTTACAGCCTCTGTTTCAGTCAATTCTTACCATACCTATGAAAGATGGTAGGAATCAAATTCTATAAAGAATAGAAATTAATCTATAAATCTTAATTAATAACCATATATAAGGTTTTATGTAACCATTATGCCGTCATGAGTACCTATTAAGAGTATAGGGCGTTAACGCGTTATACTTTGCAAGGAATTTCACAATATGTAAATACATATAAGAAATATATATTTTCCAGCTACTACTATCCTTAATAAGGAGACTTCAATTATCAATTTTTGTTACAATAGATCGAATTTAAACTATTAGAGTATATATACTTATTTGTGAAAGTCAAAATTCTAAATATGAGATTTCTTTTGGTTTCCATTAGTTTTATGACTTTTTCTTGTGAACACAATTTTATACCCCGTAATTTTGAAGCTTTAATGTATTTATTTGGGTTATTAACTTGCTAAATAACGGATAACTGATTCATGTTTTTCCTATTTTTTAAAATAACGGATTTTATTTGCAAGTTTTAGGATTTATGGCCAAGAAGCAACACAGAACTTTCCTTTGCCACCAAAGATCAAACCTCTTTGAGTCTTTAATATACAAAATATACATATACGTAATTTCTACATACAATTTCTACAATGAATATACATTTAGATTCTCATATATATGTGTTGTTTAATAATTCAGTGTTTTTATAGGCATTATTTTAGTCCTATTGTCATTATGTAAGGAATGGGGTAGATTTTAGTTGTGTTTTTTACTTCATATGGTAGCATAAGTGACAATTAAGTCGTTATATACGCACTTAAATATAGCACAATTAAAACCATATGGAACTCAAGAATTTTACAAAAGAACTTAATATTAAACGAGCAAAAAAGATCGTATACTATTGTGAAGTTTAGTCCAAACAGGATATAAACATGCATGTTCCAGAACTATCCAAACAAATTGTTAAGAAAATAAAAAATAAAAGTTATCAATGTTAAGTATAACCAACTCATATACTGATTGCAAAATCTATTACAGTAGAATTTAAAGGACCTCTAAACAATATAAATTTATCTTAAACTTGGAGACTACCACCTACCTATTATTTTTTTATTTTATTAATCAACAAGTTAAATGCAATATCAAAGGTAATATTATAATTACATATATAAGTAGGATTGTGATTGTGATTATAATAATTGAAAGAAGAAACAAAAAAAAGAGAAAAACTTCCTTATGAATCCGAGACTCTAAATTTGAACAGAATAATAGTATACACGGTAAATATTTAGTAAGCTCGCACAAAATCAATAGTGAAAAAGTAAAATAAGTTTCCTAACATTGTTCTGAGATAAGATAGTAAAAACCATTATACCACACTTTTTTTTATTTTGATTTTTAATTAAGATAATTATCAAACTACTTCTAACTAATCTTATAGGGTGTCAGGGTGAGATGTACAACTATTACACCATACTCATTTGAATAAGCCAGACACTAATTCAAGGAGTAAATTTATATAAATGTTTGATCGTAATTAATCCCCATACAAATAAAATATGCTTAAGTTTTAGTGATACGAGTACATTTTTTGGGTAATATGTGCACAAACTTAATTTGAACTAATTTTGCATCGTTTAAAAAAAACCCACCCGCCACATTAATGGTTATTGCACTAAGATTTAGTTCAATGTCATATTATTATTATAATTATTATGGTTAGATTAGAAAAATGTAAAAAAAATTACAATGTAAATCAAAACTTTCTAAGGCGCTCCATAAACAATACACATATGCTAAGTTAGATTTAATATGATTGTACAATACAATTATACCTATAAGGGTCCATTTTTTTTCAACTAAACCTTGAACATCATGACACATTGCATGCCGTTCTACAAATTTTAAATTACAGAGTAATAACTAATAAGTCATATTTTAAGTGTAAATTATAGAGTTAACAACAAAGAATGCATGCAATTTATATTACTATACATTATTTAATACTTTGATCTATACTAAATGTCTATTCTACAAAAAAAAAATTAAAATTAAGTTAGAGTGTTGTACAAACGGCGGGAAATAATGACAAAAATATCAATAATCACTCCAATTCAGATTTATATTTAGTTTTATTAACATCGTAGGGGATAAATACATATGATTAAATAAGGTTTATGTTAAATTGTACAGGGTCAAATTAATAACTAAGAATAAGAATGTCATCACCTTTTATCGATAATACTAAAGACACGAGCGTCATCCTAATAAGTCAGTTTTAACAATGGATCAATGAACATGGTTATATTTCAATAATTATCCAATTTTCTCAGCCTATTGGAGGACGTACATTAATGTTATTTGATATTGTATCCAAACTAATTAAGTGGATATTATAAAATTTCATGTTCACCCTTAACTTTACAACTTTCGTACATATACATTTTGTTAGAGTAGAAAATTGAAAGACCCAATGAAAAAGTGGCACATTCGTGTGAAATACACCAACATACCTATGCCACAATGCCAATTTGTGTGCACTGCGCGAACAAGGGTGTTCGTGGATGGTCTTTATTCCACTGATTAAGATCGCTAGATAAATTGAGTGTGGAAGTTAAGCGACGTTCAAGAAGTAGGCTGATTAATTTTGTTAACTAAAAGAGTATCATTCCCCTAAAAAGTCAAAAATAATATCAAATATAACGATTGTAATAAAATTTAATTATTTTATAATCAAATGAAAATTTAATTCATGTCAGTAACTTAGTATTATGTTGTTAAAAGTTACTTCCTTCGTCTCAATTATTTGTTTGTCTTTGATTAAAATACATCTCACAAAGAAAATAAAAGGTAAATAAATGAATGAGACGGAGGGAGTAATAAGTTAATGTTCAAAATTTATAGGTACTTAAAGTTACTCTGTAATAAGTTAAAACGTCAAATTTAAAAGTGTATTTCTATAAGTTGATTGTTAAAGAAAATTTTAAAAAATGACAATAATGTAGACCCGTGCATCGCACGGGCATAAAATCTAGTTGTATATATACGGAGTATTAAGTATATGGTTGTTTAAGGCTCTCACAACTATTGTATTGTTTATTTGCTCAATTTACTTCTCGTGTTAAATTTGCATGTGTGTTGCTTTTAGTAATTGCTTATGGTCTTACTTACATTTGTTTTTAATTGAATGTGCAACGTCTAATAGAATTTGTTATTTTCGCAAATGTAATACAAAGTATATAATTCAATTCATAGCCAGTAAGATTTCATAAACTGTAAGTTTTTTTAGTGATTTTGTTATATCCGTCTCATTTGTTTATCTTTCTCATCTTTTATAAATAATATTCAGCAACTCTTCTATAAGACCGTTTTATAACATAAGACGAGCCCAATAGAAGAAACTAGCCCAAAAAAAAGGTTTACAATCAAAACACAATCAATAAACAATACAACCTACGTGAGCTTATGTTCATGTTTATGTTTCATGACTAATCAATATATCTATCTATATAATTAAAGAAAGCTTTTTTCGAGGATTACATAGAGTCCAATTTTACAAAACACTTTTAATTTAAGAAATTATTTAAATAAGCTTTTACAAAACTCTTTTACTTTAAGATTTTATTTAAATGAGCAACAAGAATGAATTCTTATCTAAATGTGAATTCTTATCTTAAATGTCTACAAGATACAATCTCATGCAAATTCTACTAATTTTCTTTTACGTTTAAGTGTTTCTTTCCAAGAGGTATGTAGCTTTATAAGAATTTGAAACCATCTTAACTATTACGTTCATAATGTATTGTATATATAGTGGATTTTGTTTTAAATCAAATACGGCTTTCGATTTTTCGTCTCACGAACTACTTTAAACTATAATACGGAGTATAATCCTATCTCTTCTTAAAAAATTAAGATTGTTATAGTGAAACATATTGTGTGGATGTCCATAAGTCATAAGTATTATGCATGTCTTTAAATGTCTTTAAATGTAGGATATTTCTAGATTTGTCATTCTACTTTCCAAGGACATAACTCTCGTTTTTCATAAAAATTACTTTTATTTTCATAAAAATGACAGAGTATATTTTATTTTTAGTCTTAAAAATTCAAAAGTTTATTTTTATAAGTTAATGGTTATAGGATATGAAAAAACATTAACGTAGACCCGTGTATCGCACGGGCATGAAATCTAGTATATATATAAAAGAGGTTTTTTTTCAAGGCACCAGAGGCACTCCAACTTTTTAGGAACTCTTTATTATTATTATTTTTTTTTTAATTATAAGATGCGCGCAGCTTTTATTAAAATAAAATGTAAAGTTTACAAGAAGTTGGTGGGGAGCCGAGAGACAATCTGGGCCCCCACCCTCTTAGCTATAGCAAAACTAAGCCTAGTAAAGATATAAGCGGCCACCCGAGCCCCAGCATCCTGAGATACCGAGAATTTCTGGATCCGCTTGAGCAAGTCAACAGCATCCGAGCCCAGCTCTCCAAGCGAAGAGAAAGAGAAGGGTAGGAAACCATAGCCAGCAGTCGCGCATAAATCCCTATACTTAGCACATTTGCGCTGAGCAGCATCAGCAACAACCCGTCCCGGCACAAAATCAGACATCCCAGTCTGAGTCAAGGGGGAAGACCCTGTCAAATCAACACACACATCACGCCCTCTGTCCCACGAATAAAGTAGCAAATCCGCAGGTCGAAGAGATCCGCCATGCCCGTCAACCAAACCGATATCAACCTCCTTGCCCGAAGAAATACCAGACCTATAGCATATGTCGAATAAGGTGTCACGAACGAGGTTATGCCGATGCTTAACCCCCACAGTACCAGTACAAGAAACAGCGTGTTCCCCATACACATCATCAGCAAAAACCCGAGAGCAAGCAGGACAAGGCCTAGATACCGTGAATAACGGGACACCAAGGCGATACCCCAGCACACTACGGTAAGTCCTCTGGTTCATAGTCTGACCCAACCCAGAGATAGGAACCGCGCGCAACGAATCAGAGGCGTGGGCACCCTGCTGAGACTTCCATAACGCAAGCTGACGTGGTGTCAAAGAGAATACAGATTCCGCAGTAGCAGCAATCCTCGCAAAATATATATCTGCCAGTTTCTTCATAAGTTTAGGGGCAGCGATTTCACTAGGATCACGTAAAATAAGTAGAAATTTGGCCAAACACTATATTTTAGGTAGAAATAAAATAACTTTTGAAAAGTCAAAACCTACAAATAAGCCACTAAAAGTAGAAGCACTAAATTACTGCTTCTACTTCCACTTCTCACAAAACTCATTAAGCGGCAACACTATTACCCATTTAGCGCCATTTTAGCCATTAACAAACCCCAAAAATTTGATCCTCTAATATCTATATAATCCCTAAAAATTCCAGATTTTTTATTCTCCCATCTATCTTCTCTGCTTCTTTTGAGCATATAACGAGGTAATCAACTAATCACTTTCTTTGATTTTTTTGCATTTGTTATGTTTTGTACTGTATAATCATCATAATCTTCTTTGACTCCATTAATGCTTATTTCTTTTGCTATTTAACTACTATAAATCTTAAGTTATTGAGGCATACAAATTTGATTGTTGCTATTTATATTGTTTATGATTTTGATCCTACAATATTATTTTAATAGTCGATACTGAATATATATATATAGAAAAATAAGTAATTGCAATTCGTTTTAGTCTTGTGATTTGAGATGGAAAAAATAATTATTAATTTAATAATTATTGCATAAAACCGTCTTATAGTGTCAGGCGATCCTTTTATATGTAAAAAAGATGAATGTTTAACTTACAAAAGTAATATCTCGTGGTATATGACCGTCTTACGGTGTGAGACGGAGTCCTTTTATATGTAAAAAGATTAACGTTAAACTATAGAAGTAATAACCGGTAGTGATTCACTTGTATCCCGTAAGTTGAAGATATTTGGGGGACTTGTTTTGTAGTTAAAGTACCCATCATTATAAGGTTCAATGGTTTATATGTATGTTTGATTGGTTGATTGTATTTTCAAGTGAGCCTCCATCGTCTTTTAACATAGTAAGTGTTAATATGATCACAAATTCTCGTTTAAAATGGGGTGACCCGTCTTAAATTTAAGACGAGTTAATCCCCCTCACAAAGAGCAAGTAGGGGAAAAGTGAAGGGCAAATGGAGCCCCCCACTTGCTCTTTGTCGGGGGGCTTAACCCGTCTTAAATAAGAGTTGCTGTAATTTGATATCTCCATTCTTTCTTAATGCGGAGATTATGGTGGATATGAATATCATGACCTTTGGTTGATGCGTCAACTTAATAGGATAAGCAAAGATATGTGATAGGCTCAATTGTTCATTGTTCATCATCAATATACTAAAACGTTTTGTTATTTTTTTTGTTTCATACTGAAAAGCTATCACCAAGATGCATCCACGATTTAGGGCAACTTCGTATTCCAGAGAAACTAACAATGATACCAATATGCAAATTCCGACTAGAGTGTCATCAGAGAAGGTAAGTACTCTTATCACTATTATCTCTAATTTTTTAAAGTGAGATTGTCACAAGAGTAACTTGATATTTGTTATATAATGTATAAATTAGGTGAAACAACCTATTATTCATGGTGTTTGTGAGTTTTCTGCTTCCCAAAACTTGAATGGGCCATTAACTTCTCTTTTGAATGATGAGGTAATTGATTTATATAGATTAGATTAAAAATGATCATTTTCTTAAATTGTACATGGTTTATCTTTACTATATTATTGCTTGAACATGACAATGAATTTTAATTGCTAGATTTATCATCAAAATATGATAAAGGGTTAACATCGAGCACCTACCGGTCCTTCGAACTTTGTAATTAAAAAAGAAAAGGCAAATTGGGATCCATTAACGACAAAGATATTTTGTGAAATATGTGCTGAAGAGGTTCACGCTGGAAATATGCCAATTACACATTTCAATAAAGTATGATGGGAGAATGTAGTTACTAAGTTTCATCGTAGGACTAGAAGAAAGTATGACCACAAGCAACTAAAGAACAAATGGGAATCGTTGAAAAACCAATATAAGGCCTGGAACCAGTTAATTGGTTCCGAGACTGGGTTAGGATGGGATCATGATAAAGGAACTGTAAATGCTGATGATGCGTGGTGGGATGAAAAAGAAAAGGTTAATCCAGAAGTAGCTATTTTTCGACATGG
>JAIUZE010025578.1:0-27082 GCA_022085475.1 Heliosperma pusillum | reverse complement strand
AGGCTCATTCATTCATTCATTAAATAAAACCTTACCTGAAGACAAATCCCCGACCCGAGTCCCGCGACGGGTCATCAGTCAAAACGGGGCTGACTAGATCTTAGTTTGACCAAACCAGTTTGGTCAAACCGGCTAGAAACAGAGTCTTTACCATATAGACTTGAACATAAAATCATCATATTCAATACATGTTTATTTTATTAAAACTTCTAACATGTGAATTATTAAATCTTACGAAAACCCGCTTGACTTAAAGGATATCAAATTAAACTATAATATCGTATTATAATTTCTAACATGTGAGAAATAATAATTTTATGAAAAACCTTTTTAATTAAATATTTTACTTATTAACATTTCCCACTTGCTAAATATTACAAAACACGATAAAATGGCAATAACTCAAAAACCGTCACAAGACCAAGGAAGGGACCCACGGGCTGACTTGGGCCGACCAAGACACGGGCCTGAACTGGGCCCACGGCCTGTTTTGGGCTGACTTGGGTTGTTTTGGGTTTTTTTATCGACTTTACTAAAAACCGTTTCCTAATATTTCCCGCATGCTTTAACATATTTAAAACCCGTCAAAACAACAACAAAACAAACAAGTATCGACACAACTCCCAAGGACCAACCCCGGACCCACCATGGACCAACCCAGACCGGCCTGGACCGGGCCTGAACCGGCCTGAACCGGCCTGGTTTGGGCTGGTTTACACGGCCCCTTACACGGTTTCAACAACAAACAACACCAAATTAATTCCAACATGTTTTAATTATCAAACAACCATTTTAACAACCATCCATACAAAAATCATGATTTTGAACAAATCATAAAAATATGTCAAGAACACTAACATTTTAAAAATACCATACAACATGAAAATCATAACCACTTATCATGTTACTAGTAAAAATCCATAAATCATAATAACATGAACAAAAACGAAAGATGAACCAAAAACAAAAGAAACAAAAGCACAAAGGCTATGTAACATTAAATCGTCGAGTAACTCGGAATCGTTACCTTAGCTAGCAAAACCAATTAGCACCAAAAAATAAGAAGTATAAACCCGTCTACTAATCTTCACCCAAATTATACGAGTCTCCAAACTCGTCTTCAAAATCTTCCCCTATAAGAAATGACAAGAAAAACATTATTAGAATTAAAACTTGATTTTCCATAATTAAAGTGTTGAAAACGATTTTGACGGAATTGAAAATAAACCGTACTTGAAGATGGAGAGCGAAGAGGAGATTCTAGAAATATAAGTTAGGACGGATTTAATTACGAAATGAAGGTTTTATGATGATTTTGCTCAAGAACGACGAAGAACGGATGAAGAACGCTCAAGAACGAATGAAGAACGTTGAAGAACGATTAATTTGATCTTAATTTGATTTATTGTAAAATGAAAAGTTGTTAGTGAGTAAAGTGGGGTGTGTGAGCCGTGGAGTTATAGAAGAAATAATGAGTCGGGTTTTGAAATTGTTATTACGGAATTGACTCGGGTTTAATAATTATATTACGGTAATTGATTAAATATAATTAGAGATTAAGTTAACTAAACTAAATATCAAGATATTATGTTATTGTAATCAAAAGAAAGGAAAATATCAAGCCCTATTAGAGGAGGGAGTGACGTGAGGATAGGAGAGAAAACGGGTCTGATTTTGAGCGATTTGCGTAATTTAATCGGACGAATCGATAAAGCTACAAATATCTTAGATATTTGTATTAGTTTAATCGAAAAAATCAAAAGATCTAATTGTGAGTGGAAAAAGATGACATGGGCGTGTGACTCATGTCAAAGTCGAGTTTCGGGTTTGTTTCGGGATTTACGATGACTCGGGAATAGTTAAATGATGTTCGGGATTAAACCGTAAAACCTTATTATAAATTCCGAATAAATTAAAAATAATTTTATTAAATTATCATAAATTCTAATAAATCTAAATAAAAATAAATTAAAAATATTATTTTTTTAAATAAAATTTCGGTCTTCAAACTTACAAGGCGAGTCGGAAAAAGTCAACGAAAGTCAAAGTCGACTTAAAAGTCAAGAAAAGTCAAAGATGACTTAAAAGTCAAGAAAAGTTTATGACGACTTAAAAGTCAAGAAAAGTCAATGACGACTTTAAAAAGTCAAGAAAAGTCAAAGACGACTTAAAAGTTAAGAAAAGTCAAAGATGACTAAAAACGGGATTTTCATGAAATCTCTCAGAAATTCCAAATACGAACTCGGAATTTCAAAATACGACTCGAAACAATAAATTCTATTTTAAAAAACTTAACCTTGCTGAAAAGTATCCTTAAGAAATTTTACTAGAAAAATTGGGTACTTTTC
Source organism: Heliosperma pusillum (assembly GCA_022085475.1). Taxonomy (NCBI): domain Eukaryota; kingdom Viridiplantae; phylum Streptophyta; class Magnoliopsida; order Caryophyllales; family Caryophyllaceae; genus Heliosperma; species Heliosperma pusillum. The sequence goes on along the minus strand of JAIUZE010025578.1, from coordinate 24,734 downwards.
GGGTTGTTACATCCCTATTGTTTTGGTAAGACAAAAAGCAATGAGCACGCTCTTTGCTCACATGCTTGGCCGGTTATTTTGTTCAAATAAGAGGATATTTTCCTCTTATGAACTCACTTGAACATCTCATAAGAAAAATATACAACATCTCACTAAAAATCACTAAATACTTAGAAACTTTAGAAGTTTCATAGAACTTGTATTTTGTGGATTGAACTCGACATTTCTAAGGTAGAAATTTCGAGTTTCATACTTATTATTAAGGGTATCTTGTTTATTGTTCTAGTAAAACAATATTCAAGATATTAAGGATAGTCTCGGTGCATCACCAAGGAGAGTTCCTATACTTGGAACTAGGAAGTTCATCCATACATTCTTAAGCTCAAGAACAAGTACAAGAAGGTGTCTTGTATTTGTGCCCAATACCCGAAATATAATCAATGTGAGGAACATTTTTCTTTCTCTATTTTGGTTTATATTATTTGCATGTAACTAGATCTTGTAACTAATTAAAGAGTTAATTAGTTTTACTTAAGAAATGTCTTAAGTGTAGGTATATGAACCTAACAGAAAAACCCTCAAAGGAAGTTCACCAACATCGGCGACACATACTCAAGTGCCTTAAAAAGATTGACTCAACAAGGCAAGCTCCATTCTATAGGACCTACATCTGATCCTTAAAGAAGAGTAAGTTCTGGGATGAGAATGCTTACTGTGAGTATCATAGGGGCAAAGGGCACGACACAGAGAAATGTTTCAAATTAAAACATGTCCTTCAAGATATGATTGAGGATGGTCGTTTACCCATACCCCCAGGAGGCAAACCTCACAACACATAAAATCCTCTTGGAATTCTAATGATCACGGAGAAGAATCCACCTTGGATTGCTAGCACCTTATCACTCAATTTGAAGATGAAATTAACATGCTCGAAAATGAGGAAAGGTATTCCACCATTTCTTCTACCATCGATGACTTCATCGCATGGGCTAGAAATGTGAGTAGACAAGTCTCAGAGCTCGAGACTATTGTGACCTCCTTACGCATTCCGGGCACCACACCCCAAGAAAGCGCACCACGAGCTCTAGTCCTATCCCAACAATTCACAGTGCAAGAAGTGATCACAACATGTGACAACTTGGTTGAACGAGTCATCACTTTAGAAGCTGAAATCATCAGTTTAAAAGACTTCAATACCGTCAACGGAATATGGACCGATGGCGATGAAGATGAATACCCCACTCAAAATAGGGAAGATCAAGATGTAAGCTATCTCACTCGATCAGGACGCCCTTATCAGAATTTCACTCATTACGGACCTACTGCTAATGGTCCAATTACTAATAGCACTGTCATCACCCCAAACGATGGCGAGGACACATCTACCCACCATCTACTAAAGCTACTAGAAAAGGAAAAGGTTGATCTTTCAGCCTGGCAATGAGTTTTTCAAATTTATCAATGACCTCTGGTTCAATCATAAAGGCTTATTTCAAAAGCTAAATGTAGCACACGACTCTACACTCGACGATGTAGTAAACTTGGTCTTCCAAGATTCAGTCAAGCTCAGATAGCCAATTACTTTCTCAGATGAAGACTTAACTCCTTTTGGGCCTATTCACAACCTCGCTCTGTACATCACAATCACGTGCCTAAAGAAAAATACACCCATTACTTAGGTAGATGATGGCTCTGCGGTCAATGTCATACCACTGAAGACGACACATAAATTGGGCATGAAAGAAACGGATTGGACTCCTACCAACCAAGGTGTTCGAGCATACGACGGGACAAGACGGAAGGTAGTGGGACTAGACAACCTCACCATAGCCACTAGGCTAGTCGAGCAAAAGGTTAACTTCCAGATTGTAGACATTGAAGCATCCTTTATCATAATTTTGGGAAGGCCATGGATTCATGCTTCTAAAGCACTAACATCCACCCTACACTAGAAAATCAAAATCCTTCTAGATGGCAAGGTAGTGACGATCACTTCGTCACCTATCAAGGTTGTGATAGAGAAAATGTCCAGCAATCAAGTAGCTACGGATCAAATATATCAGCTTGGAGGATTTCAGAGTGTGAATCTTGTAGTGAGTGAGTTGGCACCTCTATATTTCGACCGCTATTCTAACCTAGTGGTCAACCACATACTTACATCTGAGGGATACTTCACAGGGATGCCATTAAACCCAACCAGGAAAAGTACCATTGCACCATACAAAGAAAAGAATTCTTGAAAAATACCGTTGGGATTAGGGTACAAACCCACAAAGGAGGAAACCTTAGAAATGCTTACTCAAGTGCCAAATCGTAAGAGTAAGGGAATTCATATGCAACCTTATCTCCGTACTCTATACGGATATTTCGTTAAGGAAGGAAAACAAGAATACTTTCACGGGTTTCACGAGCCTTGGCACTTTAGAGGAATACAATTAGCTAGAATCGAGGTTTTCCACGATAGTTACTTTATTCCCTCAGTATTGGTTCCTACAGTCAAAACTCGTCAGACACCTTGTTTAGACGAACAAGCAGTTAGCCTTCTGTTTGGAGAAGATTGATAGCTATTTAATATGTTTGCATGCATTGCTAAATCGCCATAACATGAAATGCATATTTTATCGAGTCTTCGACCGTGTCAATTTAAATTATTGTTAATTCATCGATTTAGTTCACTTAAACGAAATAGATAATAAATTGACATGACCTGCCATAATAAATAATTGAGATCAAGCCTTACCAAATAGTAGAACCCATGAATCCCAATTTCGCAAGGAAGTAGGCTCGGCTCACCAGGGTGCTAAACTTGTTACGTTGGGTAAATGGGGTAATAAAGGTTATTAATTTGAAATTTGGATTGAGCTCAACTGAAGTATTCGCGACCGTAGCCGCTTGTGTTCAGCGCTTAAGATAAATATTAAAGTAATATTATCGACCGAGAGTTCTAATGTAGAATCGATTAAAGAGTTAATCCACCGAATTATGTTAATGAGGGATGAATCGGCTCACCGTGCCCAAGTTGATATGAATTTGGATCTCAGAATCATTTATAATAGTTGGGTAAAGGTCACTATTTAAATGTGAAAACTTGTTTAAAATGTTTACAAGTATTTAAAATGATAAATGTTGACATTTCCTTTATGTCTTAAAATTTGTAGTCACAATTGTTTATTCACAATGGCAAATGCTAATTCATCCAACACGACAACGAATAACGCTCCAACTCTCACCAACGTCCCATGGCTTCGATCCTTCATGGATCGATGCAAGTTAGAAAAGTATGGCGCAAATTTCGCTGATTGGATGCGCAAATCTGCTTAGCCGTGGAGGGTGACGACAAGCTTTGTTACTTTACCGAGGCCTCTCCCACCGCACCTATTGAAAGGTCAATCGCGGCGCAAGGCGAGCCTATGAGGCTTACCATAAAGAGTCCGCCGTAATTAAAAATGTGTTGATCTTCTCAATGGAGGCCGATCTCCAAAGGAGTGCCATAAAGATAAGTACGGCCTATGAGATCTACACGAAGCTTGTGACCATGTTTTCACAAGCTCCTAGGATCATACAATATGAGACGGCTTCCGCGTTTTTCGACATAAACTTAAGAGAGGGCCAAAAGGTTAGCCCTCATCTACTCAAATTGATTTAGCATGTCGATACTCTCAAATTGCAAGGGGTTGACATTCCCGAACAACTCGTTATTGATCGAGTACTTTATTCCTGGGGGGAAAATTAAGGCATATGTGCAGTTTAGGGTAAACTAAAATATGCAAAACATGAAAACCTCTCTCCATGAATTGCACAAAATGCTTGTGCAAGCCGAGAGACACATGGGGCTAAATGTTAGCACCTCCAAGGATGTACTCAACATCAATAGCAAGAGTAAGGGGAAGTTCAATAAAAGTTCTAACAAGAGGAAGAAGCCCCCCACCTACAAAGGCAAAGGAAAAGCTATTGATAATAGCTCACCCATACCTAAGAAAGGTGCCTCCTATGAGAACAACTACCATTATTGTAATGGAATAGGGCATTGGAAAAGGAATTGCCCTAAATATCTAGGAGATATCAAAGACGGAAAGGTTTTTCCAGTAGGTAAATGTTTATCCCTATCATTTATGTTATGATCTCAACTTTGGTATAAGATACAAGTTGTGATTCTTACCCTTTTTATTGTAATAAGGGCAAGGACAAGCAAGCCACAAAAGGCTATTCAAAGGAAGCTAGAAGTAGCTCACCATGATTAAAGACCTAAGGAAGCTTGGTCTTGAGATTGTCTCCCATTTTGAATGTATTATGATTGTTTGGAACATTTTAATTTCCTTGTTGGACATGGAAATTTTATTTTCAAGAATAATTTGTTGTAATTGAATATTAGTGACTTAGTTTTCAACCCAAGTCACTCGGTTTGTGGAAACTTTTATTGTTCTAAAAAATTGTATTTATACACCACTTGCACTAATAACATAAATTGTATCGACTCAAATTGATCATATCAGTATGATGATGGGATCATTGTAATAAGCTCAAAAGCTAAGAATTTGATTCTCTCTTAAAAAGATCAGTTGTTAAGTCAAATTGAGTTATTGAACTCAAAGTAGGGTATCTACCAAACCAATTGGCCACACCACTTATAAAGATAGTAAATGATATGAATATGAGTCCACCTTTTTTGGAGCTTATAGAACAAGTTTATCTCGAAGCTAAGATTCGATGTCTTTACAATAAAATCTTTAGTAGATCATTTAAGGTCAAGTTGTGATACTTCTACCTACCTCACAAGTATGAATACAAAATTGTTTGTGGCTTATAAAGGGCTATCGTTAAAGAAAATAGTTGTATTTTTCTAAAGATAAAGTGGGAGAAAATAAGCCACAATGTAAAACTAGTTAGGAACTAATGAGGAAACCAAAAGAAAATGTTCTTAGGTTAGACTCAAGACTAGTGACGAGACCAAAAGAAAGGGTTCTTAGGTGAATGCTTAGACTAGTGACGAGGCCAAAAGAAATAGTTCTTGATATAATAAGATTATGATCTATGAAGTGGAAGTACCTAGAAATTTTAATATTCAATTTTCTAACATAAGAGACTTATAAAACTAAATGGAATCTATGCAAAGGAATGAAGTATTTGGAGTTGTCCAATAATAAATCATTCGATAGACATGAAGATGTTTTATTTGAAGATGTACAATTATAGTTGCATGGATAGACATGTAGACGTTTATGCTTAGAACCAAATCATCTGTGAAATACCTCATGGTAGGTGTGTACAAGATACACACCAAAACCACATGTCAAAATAGGGATTTGGAATGGGATGTGTACATGACACAAGCCTATGGTATCTACCAAGAGGTTATAATGATCTTTTCTATTATGAGATATAAGAAGAGTTTCACTCGAATTCTTGAAAAGTCATGTATAGACATGAAGTTCGGTAGGAGTTAAAGTCATGTAAAGACATGAAGTTTAGTGGGAGAAAATGTTTTCCACGTAAATGACGTATCACTCATTGTGAGTGACGTATTCATATTACCTTTTTGAAAGGAGTGGTTGGATTTTAATGTTGGATGAAAAAGGGCAACATGTATACTAAAATCAAAATCTATTGTGGAATAGAATATTTTAGCTTGGCATTTAGAAAAGTGTCATATATCGATAAGATCCTTTATCTATTTCAACAAGATAAATAGGTTATTTATGTTGATGAAAGTTGGATCACTATGAAAAGGTCATAGTCATCCACCAAACCTAAGAGTTGTTGATCACATGAGTACTATTGTTTCCGCCATTAGGCCAATCATGTATGCCATTACATGCACGTACCTAAATGATTTGTATGTTGGGAGCATGACAAACCAATAACAAATCAATCGACATGAGTGTCATTGGATATCCTACAAGAACATCCACAGGGTTCTTAAGGAGAATTAGGGATTCATTCTTGTATTTGGTAGAGAAAATTTGGATATGTGGTAAAGGTTACACAAACCCAAATATTCAAACTTATAAGGATTTATCGAAATCCTAGGCGTACTTTTGTTATACAAGAAGCGAATAACTAAAAGGATGATTGAAGAGTCGATCATTAGAAATTCTACAAATAAAGGTCTAGTACATTATGATGAGGATAAGGTGGCTTAAAGTACCTAATGGTAGATCCTTTCACCTAAATACCTATCAATTATCATGATAACGAGTGGGAGCATATTTCAAGTTAAATAGCCCAACACTAGATAGAGATCTAGAAATGTACGTAGATGAACTCATGTTATTAGGAATAACGTTGGATGGAAGGAAAAATCAATTCACAAGGTTGGAATAAATGGATGCATGAGTATATTAACTACCCAAGCCTTTATTGCATTTAATAAGATCGCCATGAATTGTCATCGACGAAATAAACTTTAGATTATATGATATGAAGCAATAACATTGTGTTGATTGTTCATATATGATAATCACATTTATCGTTTGAGTTTCTAAAACTCGGTTTTCTGCTTTGTTATATCCAAATGGGTTGAAGAGACAATATTGGACCCCATTAAAGTGGACTGGATTAACATAGCATTGGCCTTGGTTGCTTATATGAGGTGACGTCTCCAAGTGACTAGAGTGTGATGCAATTGATGGCAAGTTCAAGTGTCATAGGGTCATAAGGGATGACCAGACGATCACATAGACAGACTGTAAGGGACAATCTGTCGGGCAAGAACCGCTTATAGAGTTCTGGCAATTCTTCTAGCCTGGTCGTGGCAAGAGCTACTATAGTATTCTTTTGAGTCAATTCTTTGACTAAAGATTGTTCGCCTAAGGTGGCACAGTTTCAGAGTGACTTTGATTTATGCTCTACGACCTTCCTATCTGGGGTTAAATGGGCATATTTTGGGTCATGATGAACTGTGGCTATTCGAAGGGAATAATGCGATAGGAATTGTCCACCCCTTGTCGGGGTTGTTTTAAAATCTTAAGGCCACTCGAGGAGGAGTAAGCTGAAAATGCGTGGCCACGCTCGGAAGGTATCTATGGTAGATAATTCCGGTCTGACAGTTATTCTCCAGATCGAGGAAACCACTCTTGATATGATCAAATGCAAGTACGACATGCAAGACACCTTGCATTGAGTGGGAGATTGTAATAGGATAAGAGAATTGGTGACGCACACTTGTCTCTGACAAGTGGGAGATTGTTGGAGTGAGTGTCCTCAATAATAGTGCGATCATATAATTAAGTCTCAATAATAAGAATAAAAAGAGATGATGAATATTATAGTCAACAGGTTAACATAAATTGGTAACGATTGGCTCAATTGAGTTTGACGCTACTGTCGTATGACGGTGGTGATCAGTTGATCCCTTGAGGTCACACCTAAAGGACAATCCCCTAATCTTGTACATTAATTAATTGTATAGCGATACTGATTAAGTAATCCCTTAAATTGAACTAAGTTTATATTGTAAGTGAGAATTATATCTGATTGTATTATGATTAAATAAGATTCATTTTAGTAATTTAATTGTTACATTACTAAGAATTCATTATGTTTATGAAACATTTGTGATAAGCAAAATTGGTTGATTATAATTACAAGTTGTTGTAGATTATATTAACCAAATATGAGATGACCCATTTTATTTACATGTAATTATAATATGACTTAAAATGTTAAGTCTAATTTATTTGTTATAAAATTGCATTTAAATTTGTTAAATGCACATTTATAAGCTAAATTACATGTTACATGTCACATGTCACATTTGTAACAAATGACAAAATGCAAAAATAAAATGGACACCCATTTTAAATGGTGCACCGGTTTTGGGTGTTAGTAGGTAGGATTTTAGTTTGTAATTTGGTTCTAATTAAGAATTAGACCAAATCATAACTACATAAACCTATACACTGAACCTTTCTTGTTAAGAACAATTGAATGTGACAACACTCACCCATGTGGAGTTGGGGTGGTCGGTCATAACAACAACAATAACAAGGATTATTTCCTTCTTATTTAATAAACAATCTCATTTCATTTTTGCATGCAATATCCACTTCTCTCTTTATTACTTTCTTACTCTAAAACTTAAGAAGTTTTCACAAACTTTAGAGTTCATATTCTAATAATATTACTAGAGTATTAATAGAGTTATTAGATTTATTTTAAAGGGTTACTACTTATAATACTAGTGTAGTATTTTAGTAGAAATAAAAGGGTTGTCTTGGCTGCTACTAATAGGAGTGTTCTTGTACTAATAACTTGGAGATCATCCTCATATTCATAGCTCAAGAACAATATATGAAAGGATTTCAAATATTGTGCCCATATTTCTTCATAATCAATGTCAGAAATTGTTCTTTCCTTATCTTTTGTTATGCATGCATAAGGTCTAAATAGTTTAAGAGTAAAATATTGATAAGATGATATTAGAAATGTCTAATATCGAGTTTAAGAAACTTACACCAACAAGATGCGCCCAATGCTCATGCCAACCAAGCCCCTCCTCCTCGAGATGACCATCAGCAAGGAGGTTATGTTTGGGTGGCTAGCCAAATCGCTAGAAGCAAAACCAAGCCCTATGGTGGAGAACCAAATCCTACCGAGATCTTCGGAATGGTTCCATGAAATGGAGAAGCAGTTTGACTTGTACCAAGTGCAAGAAGTGGACAAGGTGAGGATCGCTAAGCACTTTCTTGTAAGGGAGGCAGATAATTGGTGGTCAATCACTAGTCCCACGGCCATTCAAGAAGCCAACTTTGGTTATGAACGCTTCAAGATGCTTGTAGAGGATCGATTCTATCCAAAGGAGCTTAAGCAACAAAGGCTCAAGGAGTTTATTGAATTCAAGCAAGGCGAGATGACGGTCCAATAATTCACTACTGAATTCAACAAGTTAGCTTATTTTGCTCCTAGGTTTATCAAATATGATTAAGATCTTTCTCTATTACCACAACAATCTAAGTGCCTTACTCCAAAGTAAGGAGAGGATAAACTCTACATCATTTCGTGAGCTCAATGATGATGCTTTGGAGGCGGAGAATTTAATAAAACCTATGAAAGAGGAAGCCAAGATTAAGAATCCTTTATCTTCTTTCACTCCTAGACCCAATTTCTATGGCAAGAGGCCATTCACTCCATCAACCTCTACCTCTTTTGCTAACAAAAGTAGATTCAATGCCCCTTCCAATGCCAATGCTAGAGCTCTTGCTCCTTTCATTTGCACTGAAAGTATCAAGGAAACAAGCACAATATAGACAATGTAAGTTAAGTTTAAGACATTCAATGTTTGTTCTGTTTTGTTTGACTGAATACTAATGGAAAGCTGATAGAACCTTAACCAAAGCACACAGCCAATGGTTGAGGGTTGAACCTTGATCCCAGCACACAGCTAAGGGTCTAGGCTCACTTTCAAGCACACAGCAATGAAAGCTTTCTCAAGCACACAGCCAAGAGATGGTAATAGAAACAGAGGTTTCAGTTTTTGTGTTTACTTCAAATCTGCCTTGGATTCATTAGAAATAAGCCTTATATAGGCAATCAAAATACATCTTACTCGTCCATTACATCTAGGGCCACAATTGCCTTGCAAAAGAGGACATCAAAACAGCTACATTGTTCAGACATAAAGTAATAAAGTAAAGAACAGAAAGTAGTTTGACAAAAGTACAATCTTCTTTGTTGCCTTGTTTGTTGCTTTATTTTAGTAGAAGAGTGGACTTGAGGCTTGGTTTCTTGAGCCAAACTGAAGTAAGTTTGATCCCAAAAGACTCACCAGACAATCCCTCGAGCTTGCTTGGCCAAAAGAGGAAGTCTTGACAGTGACAGTTGAACTACTCTAGGATAGGTTAAAACTGGTCTTGTTTGGTTTGTGGCTTGAATTAAATTATGTTCCTGGCATTTTCTGAGGAAGGTTCCCTGGACAAAAACTTAGCAAACCCTCCCTAAGATCAAACCTGATCCTTTGTTTAAGTTTCTTATGCATGATAGTCACCCTTGGACCTTGCCCAAGGCAACTGGTACAAACTGGCTTCTTTCTTGCAGATGGGCTGGTTGTTGCTTGTTTTGCTCTTGTTCTGGTTTGTGTGACTGTGGTTTGAATTGTATAAGGCATTGACATAGCTCTTGAGGTAAGTTGAGGGTGGTTGTGGGCTGTGTTTTGGACTTAGCTTGGGCATGGTCTTGCTTTGAAGTTGGTACTGAACCATGGTTGTAGTATCATGGTTTGAACTGTTTGTTGTAGGGTTGTTTGTACTATCTTTGGCTGGCTGGCTTTGATCATGTGTTCCATGTGTGATTTGGCTTGGAACTCCTGTTGCAACCTCCCTTTCTTGAAAAGGATTTGCCCTCAAATCTTCAACTTCATCATCATCTAACTCTCCATGGTAGGGACTCAGATCCCCAACATTGAAAGTGCCATGGACACCATAGCTTCCTGGTAGATCTACTTTGTAGGCATTTGGTCCCAACCTTTCCAATATTTCAAATGGTCCATCAGCCCTTGGCATGAGTTTGTTCTTCCTCTTGTCTGGAAACCTTTCTTTCCTCAATTGCAGCCAGACAAGGTCCCCTGCTTTGAACTCCTTAGTCTTCTTAGGTCCTTTGGCTCTTGATTTGTACAACTCATTAGTTTTCTCAATTTGCTTCTTAACCTGTTCATGGATCTGTAACATCTGCTCAACTCTCTTCTTTGCATCATAGTTTGCCTTGTTTCCTCTAACTGGAGCCAGGTCTGTGGGCATGAGAGGGTTAGTACTATAAACTGTTTCAAAAGGACTTTTACTTGTGCTGTTGGAGGGGGCTCTGTTGAAGGCAAACTCAGCTTGTGCTAGCCTGAGATCCCAATCTTTCAAGGATTTAGAGACAATGCTCCTCAAGATCTTCCCCAATGTCCTGTTAGTGACTTCTGTCTCCCCATCAATTTGAGGATGGTGAGAAGTGCTAAACAGTAACCTGGTCTTCAATAGTTTCCACAAGGTTCTCCAGAAATGACTCATGAACTTTGTGTCTCTATCTGAGACAATGCTTCTAGGTACACCATGTAACTTGACAACCTCCTTGAAGTATAGTTCAGCCACCCCCAAAGCATCTTCAGTCTTCTTACAAGCAATGAAATGTGCCATTTTGCTGAACCTATCTACAACCACCATGATTGAATCCTTTCCCCTTTGTGTTCTAGGTAGTGCCACAATGAAATCCATACCGAGATGCTCCCATGGCCTGTTTGGTACTGGAAGTGGTGTGTAAGGGAGCTTGAAAATGTGCTTTGGCTAGCTGACAGGACCTGCATCTCTTGAGAGCATCTTGCACATCACTGAGCATCCTAGGCCAATAGAACTGATCCTGTAGTATATCATAGGTCTTCTGTACCCCAAAGTGACCAGCAAGGCCATTGGAGTGAACTTCTTTGACCAGCAGTCCCCTATAAAGTCCCTTAGGTACACATAGCTTGTTTCCATAGAATAGGTAGCCTTCCTGAGCTGTGTATTTGCTCCCTTTCTTAACTTGTCCTTCCTGATGCACCTTCCATTCATCCCTGAAATCTGGGTCTTCCTGATAGAGCTCTTTCATGAATTCAAACCCCAACACCCTTTGTTCCATGAATGTTAACATCACAGATCTCCTAGACAGTGCATCACCTACAATATTGTTCTTGCCCTCTATGTATTTGCTAGAGAATGAGAAGGATTGCAAGAACTCTACCCATTTGGCATGTCTGGGGTTGAGTTTATGCTGCCCATTGATGTACTTGAGGGCTTCATGATCACAATGTAGCACAAATGGCTTAGGTTTTAAGTAGTGTCCCCAATGGTTCAATGCTCTCAGAAAGGCATAGAACTCCTTGTCATATGTGGAGTAGTTAAGCTTCGCCCCATTTAACTTCTCACTGAAGTATGCAACAGGCTTCTTCTCCTGTGTAAGCACACCTCCTATGCCAAGGCCACTAGCATCACACTCAACTTCAAAGAGTTTGTTGAAATATGGTAGAACCAATATTGGAGATTTGCACACCAGTTCCTTGATTAGGTTGAAGGACTTCTCAGCTTTATCACTCTACTTGAACTCTCCCTTCTTCATGCACTCAGTAATAGGGGCCATGATTGAGCTAAACCCCTATATGAACCTTCTGTAGAAAGAGGCTAGCCCATGAAAACTCCTAACATCAGTAACAGTTTGAGGAAGGGGCCATTCCTTGATTGCTTGAACTTTCTCAGGATCAACTGCCACCCCTTTCTTGGAAATGATAAACCCAAGGAAATAAACCTCAGGCTGCATGAAGCTGCATTTCTCCAACTTGCCATACAATTTGTTCTCCCTTAGAACCTCAACCAATACTCACAGATGCTGTAAATGTTCTCCCTTAGTTGAGCTATAAACAAGAATGTCATCAAAGTAAACCACCACACATTTGCCCAAGTAGGGTCTTAGGACCTCTGTCATCAACCTCATGAAAGTACTAGGGGCATTAGACAACCCAAAAGGCATTACCAACTACTCATAGAGCCCATGTTTTGTTTTGAAAGCTGTTTTCCACTCATCTCCTGCTCTTATCCTTACTTGGTGATAGCCCTGCCTTAGATAAATCTTTGTGAACACGTGAGCCCCACTCAGCTCATCCAGAATATCATTAAGTCTAGGTATGGGGAACCTATACTTAATAGTGATGTTGTTGATGTCTCTACTGCGCCAGGTCCCATCCTTCTTTGGTACAAGCAAAGCTGGTACAACACAAGGGCTGAGGGACTCCCTGACATAACCCATGTTTAGCAGCTCACCTACTTGAAGGTGGAGCTCTTGTGTAGCCTTAGGATCACTCCTGTAAGCTGGCTTGTTGGGTAGGACAGCTCCAGGTACTAGGTCAATGTGGTGTTCTATTCCCCTAAGTGGTGGCAGTCCACTAGGGAGCTCAGAAGGAAAGACATCACTATAAGCTTCTAGAATAGACTTGACCTCCTCAGGGATATTAATCATGCTTACCCCAGTCTCCTTGGCAAGCAGTATGTACACAGGTTGTAACTCACTCAGTTCTTGCACTATTTCTGACTCACTTATCAACATGACTTCCTTGGAAGCCTCACTCATGGGAGGTGGGTTGATCTTTAAAGCAGAGGGTAAAGGTGCCAGGATGATTTTCTTCTTCCCAAACTTAAAAGTTTAGGTGTTGTCCCTCGCATGGTGGATGGCATCCCTATCAAACTCCCATGGTTTCCCAAGCAAGAGGTGACAGGCATCCATAGGCAGAACATCACACAGACTTTCATCCACATATCCCTTACCAATTGAGAAAGGTACAACACACTGCTTATCCACCTTAATCTCAGCCGCTTTGTTCAACCACCTGAGTTTGTAAGGTAGGGGGTGGTCCTTGGTGGGTAGAGCTAGTTTGTCTATTAGGGTTTTGGAGGCCGCATTAGTGCAGCTTCCACCATCAATAATAAGATTACAAACCCTACCCTTGATAGTACATCTGGTCCTAAAGATCTGGTGTCTCTGGTCCTCTTCTAAGGGCTGAGGTTGAGCATGCATTACCCTCCATGTTACCAAACTTAAACCAGCATCAGGCTCTATCAACTCCTCACTAGCTTCTACCTCAGGCTCTTCTATTTCATCATCACAGACCAACACCTCATCCTCTCCCCAATGAATTACTTCTAGGGTGCTCAGAGCTCTTTTAGATGGACATTCTCTAGCAAAATGCCCATAACCTTGACTTTGAAAACACTTTTTGAGAGGGGTAGTTTTTCTTTGGCCTGCATCAACAACCTTGCCTTTATCAGGGTTGACAGGAGTCTTAGCAGGGATCACAGGTTCTCCTATCTTGACTCCTACAAAGGGTTTGAAGGTGGGGGTTCTAGCTGGTTTTTCTCTTCCCCAACTTTTCTACCCTTAGAGACAAGTTGACAGCTTCCTCAAAGGAGTATATATTCTGCAGCCTGACTTTACTAGCTATCCTCTCATTCAAACCTTCTAAGAACCTTGCTATCTTTTGCTCAGGTTTCTCAACAACCTCACATTGCCGTGTGAGTTGTTCAAAGTCCCTTAGATAAGACTCTACATGTCTTTGGTCTTGTTTCAGGTGTGTGAGCTTAATGAACATGTCTTGAGTGTAGTCTCTAGATACAAACTTAGCCCTCTTTTTCTTTTTCAGTTGGAGCCATAACTTAACAGGTTCTTTTCCTTCCCTAACCCTCAAGGTTTTCATGTTTTCATACCAAAGTGAGGCATATCCTTTCAGTTTCATGATAGCAACCTTAAAAGCTTTTCTATCAGTGTATCCTTTAAACTCAAAGACTCTTTCTACAGACCTTAACCATTCTAGGAAATCATCAGGGTTCATGCTACCAAGAAAGTAAGGGATTTCTACCTTTATGTCTTTGTCTTGGTGTCTGAGAAGACTTTGATCTGATCCATCTGAGTCTGACATCTCAAATTGTTCTACAGGTTGTCTCCTCCTTCCTCCACCCTGTGGGAATGATGCTCCTCTTCCTCGACCTCTGCCTCCCCTTATGTCATTGTTCTGTTGGCCCTCAAGGAGTTCATTGACAGATCTGAAGACTTCCATCACAGTTCTAACAAGACCTTGAACTGTGGTTTCAAGACCTGTAATTCTCTCTTCACTCATGTTTGATTTTTTTTTGTGTTTTTAATGTAGTTAGGTAAATGAACTCACAAACCAAAGCTCGGATAACCAATTGCACTGAAAGTATCGAGGAAACAAGCACAATATAGACAATGTAAGTTAAGTTTAAGACATTCAATGTTTGTTCGGTTTTGTTTGACTGAATACTAATGGAAAGCTGATAGAACCTTAACCAAAGTACACAGCCAATGGTTGAGGGTTGAGCCTTGATACCAGCACACAGCTAAGGGTCTAGGCTCACTTTCAAGCACACAGCAATGAAAGCTTTCTCAAGCACACAACCAAGAGATGATAATAGAAACAGACGTTTTAGTTTTTGTGTTTACTTCAAATCTGCCTTGTATTCATTAGAAATAAGCCTTATATATGCAATGAAGATACATCTTACTCGTCCATTATATCTAGGGCCAGAATTGGTTTGCAAAAGAGGACATAAAAACAGCTACATTGTTCAAACATAAAGTAATAAAGTAAAGAACAGAAAGTAGTTTGACAAAAGTACAATCTTCCTTGTTGCATTGCTTGTTGCTTTATTTTAGTAGAAGAGTGGACTTGAGGCTTGGTTTCTTGAGCCAAACTAAAGTAAGTTTGATCCCAAAAGACTCACCAGACAGTCCCTTGAGCTTGCTTGGCCAAAAGAGGAAGTCTTGACAGTGACAGCTGAACTCTTCTAGGATAGGTTAAAACTGGTCTTGTTTGGTTTGTGGCTTGAATTAAATGGTGTTCCTGGCGTTTTCTGGGGAAGGTTCCCTAGACAAAAAGTTAGCAGACCCTCCCTAGGATCAAACCTGATCCTTGGTTTAAGAGTCTTATGCATGATAGTCACCCTTGGACCCTGCCCAAGGCAACTGGTACAAACTGGCTTCTTTCTGGCAGATGGGCTGGTTGTTGCTTGTTTTGCTCTTGTTCTGGTTTGTGTGACTGTGGTTTGAATTATATAAGGCATTGACATAGCTCTTGAGGTAAGTTGAGGGTGGTTGTGGGCTATGGTTTGGACTTGGCTTGGGCATGGTCTGGCTTTGAAGTTTGTACTGAACCATGGTTGCAGTATCATGGTTTGAACTGTTTGTTGTAGGGTTGTTTGTACTATCTTTGGCTGGCTGGCTTTGATCATGTGTTCCATGTGTGACTTGGCTTGGAACTCCTGTTGCATCATTCGTCAAGCTACTACTCAAGTGGCTCCTCAAGCAAATGCTCGATCAAATGCTCAAGCTCAAGGTCTCCTATGCAACTATTTTAAGAAGCCTTATCACCCCGGAGTTGCTTGCCACAACTGACCTTTGTTTTGATACTTTTGCAAGAAACCCGGTCATCGCTTCAATGATTGCCCTGATTGGAAGTTGCCTACTCCCAATGCTAAACCCAAAGTTTCCATTTATGTCTTGAACCGTGCCGAGGCCGATGCTCATCCCGAGATTATCACCGGTATGTTCTCTAATTTAGAACAACCTTGTCTTATCTTATTTAATACCGACACATTTATATCTTTTGTGTCTTCAACTTATGTTGATAAGTTAGCTATTGAACCTACTTCTAGTGAGGATACTCCTATATCCTTACCATCATGAGAAATTATCTCATGTTCTACCTTTTACCCTAACGTCCCTATCTCCATTGCGGGGACAATCTTTCCTGCTAATCTCCTTAAGTTCCCTCTAGGAGAGTTTGATGTAATCCTATGTATGGATATTTAGCTTTGTACCATGCTAGGTTTGAGTGTAGAGATCAAAATATCTATCTAAAGAGTCCTTTAGGATTTAGAAAAACCTATAAGGGATCTTTTCTCCGAATAGGTGTGCAATTGGTTTCCGCGATGAAGGTGATGAGTATGGTGAGAAAGGGTCACCAAGTGTTCTTGTGTGTTGTGACCTCTACATCTACCTCTTTGCCCAAGATTGAAAATGTAACTATAGTACGTGACATTGTTGATGTGTTCCCCCAAAGACTTGCCCAGGATTCCCCCCGAGCGTGATGTTGAGTTTTTCATAGATCTTATGCCCGGAACCAGACCCATTGCCAAAGCCCCATACCGTATGGCTCCTACCAAACTCAACGAGCTAAGGAAGCAACTTGTTGAAATGATTGAAAAGGGTTTTATTCGTCCGAGTGCCTCAACTTGATGAAATTGGAACCGTTCGAAAACTTTATGCCATGTCAAGACACAAAGTGATGACTTGAACACTAAGAAGTCGTTACCCTTAGCATTCTATGTCTAAAATTTCTCTCGTGGATGCCAATGAACACAAATGTTCACAAAGATCTTGAGTTAGGGGTGAGGGTACGTATTAGGAAGCTCTTTAGTCGAACACCTAATCCCTCTCGCCTCGATAGCCGCCTCTACTAATGATTTGGGAAATCGTTCATATTTGATATGTTATCAATTGTATGCATGCAATGCAGTATCCAACATTTTAATCCTAGCATGTGTATTAAACTATGTCGGTGAACATGTAATTAGCACTCAATTATGTCGAAATTGGGAATTTTAGGGTTAATTACATATGAAAGGCAAAGAAATCATACGATTACAATGACCAAATGAGATTACAAGGGATTACAGGATCTACTTCAGAGAAATTTACTCTCAACGAAGATTTGATGAAAAGGAAAAGGTTTTGAAAAACTAAAAGACAGATTAGGAGCGATAACACGACTAATAGTTAATTAATTGCGTAATTAAAGCTAAGTCAAGGAGAAAACAGACGTTCAGGGACAGAAGTCAACCCAGAACAGGCGCAGCAACAGATGTGTCCTCTGGAAGGGGCGCATGACTTAATGCGTATGTTCTTGAGCTGAATTCTGACTGTGAAATCCGAATCACGAGCAATTAATGTTGTTTTGTATATTTACGATTGACTTACTGACCTATGACACGAATAGAAGTGGTTTAACATATTAATTACACTACAATTTGTATCAACAATGAATCCAGATATTTTATATGAACGAATTGAACCTCTAAAACCCAAATTTGAGTCAAAGACGAAAATCCGCTAATATTGAATTATTAGGAATCTAAGTCAAAACGATTTATAAAAGATTAAATTTTATTTATGTACGAACAAAAGAGAAAATAAGAGATAGAAAATAAAGAGGTAGAAATTAGAGAGAAGAAGAAGAGCAAGAGCAGGCAGCCTCTGGAAAAGGCGCAGCAGGTGCTGCGACTCTTCAAGAAGGCGCAGCTGCTGCTGCGATTATTCCCGACGTCATGATTACTGCTAAAAATACTTTATAAAAAAAGGTTTTGATTAAAATTGACTTTGAATTGATTCCTGACAAGGATCTTACATTAATTGAACAAATAAACTAAATAAAATACAAAAGATGGAATTTACACCCTCAGGGTTACATGTTGACAAAACGAGATATACTAAGTTAACGTTTTAGCGACAGATCGACTCGAATGTATGTAGAAAATGCCCTTGTTAAAGGACTAAATTGATAGAGTAATTGATTGATTGATTGATTGTGTAATGGTCAAATGGGTCGGTCAATGCAAACGTGACGGGTACCCAGAAGGATCTGAGCTTATGTGTTCAATTTATCAAGCACGTAGATGTCGAAAAGCTTAGATCAAGGTATAGAATGCAAAGACAGAAGAGAAGGGCGGAACACTCGCGTGCCTTAAAAAGTGAGAACAAAGCTCTCCTTTTATAGCAAAAAATACAACGAGTTCAAAAACAACTCATACTTATCTTGAAAACGGACAAAAAAGGCTGGGGAAGGGGCGCAGCAGGAACTGCGATCCTTCGAAGAGGCACAGCACCTGCTGCGTTATTTCCCCAGAGGTTTGCTTCTGCAGAAGAAAGATTCTCACGTTTCTATTACAGAATTATGGTTAATGTATACTTCCCTTTTAAAATATACGAGATATATTTATCAAAAAAGATAGAATTTGAAAATACTAATAAAATATCCAGATGACGACCAAGGGTAGACACAAGTGTTTGAGCTATCACATGACGATAAATTTACGAACTGTTATAAATCATTCCGCGTACCAAACATGCGGCCCAATCATCACTCGGTCGTTCGCGGAAGGTGTAGAAACGAGGTATCTATAGAGCCCCCACTTTGACTAAGGCTTGGACAAGGCAAAAGTCAAAGTTTAGCCATCAGGTCAATCGAAGATTACAACCTGAGGACTATGGTGACGCGAGGCGGTTCAAAGGGGTCAGAACCAAGGACATGTTGTTGGGAACATTTTAAAGTATGTTGACCATCGGGGAGGCTTATTTAAAGTCCATTATACTACGTATGAAAGCTCGTCATCCATAAAAAGGAGTCATACATGAGGCATCTTTTTATTGGGATGAGGTACGATGTGTGGCTCGCGAGCCGTCGAATGGGTTGCTTTATGAGGCTCGCTAGCCGTTTGAATGGGGCGCGTTGTGAGGCTCGCCAGCCGTCATATGTGAGAATCTGCCTGTCCCTATCCTCAGGTGAACTCTCGTTGGGGAAACATATATTGAAAGGAATTTGCGAAACTTGATATGTGGAAGATTTAGTCAGGATTGAATCATTCCGGGGAATCTGCACAGTAATGGCGATGAAAAGTCTGGTAATAAAAGACGGGCCCACGGATTGTATATCCGTAAGGTGGGTCCCTGCTGAGATGATAACGTCATGTGACGGTACTGAAGCCTGTCAAGGCGCGGGTATACGGAAGACTCTTTCAGGATCGAATAATTTTGAGGAATCTACTCCGGTGTGGCGAGTGACATCCTGATGATAAAAGATAGGCCCACGAATTATATGTCCGAAAGGTGGGTCCCGCACTGCTTGTTTTTTGTTGTTATTTGAATTGATTTAAGATGTGGTGAATGATCGTTCACTAAAGAGGTTTTTTTTTAATTGATTTGAAAAGTGACGAACGATTGTCAATTGAAGATTTTGTTTAAATTGAATTAATTTGAGAAATGACGAACGATTGTCAAAAAGGGTCATTTGATCTTTGCAGAAGATCAAGGTGGCATCCGTCTAGCTCCCAGCTTACCCCGAGATGTTGGAGGGTAAGCCTCTAACTTGTACATTTTGACTTGTGTTTGTATATTTTGACTTTGTCTCGGTCGAAAAACCCCCAGCTTTGGATTTTTGGGTTTTGTTTTAATTTGGGCGAGAGGCCGTAGTTTGATGTACATGCCTCTTTTGAGTGTTTCTTTTGTTGGGTATATTTTGTTTTGAGCGACTCCAATACTTGAAGGAGCAAATAATTTATCTCAAGGAAGATGACATCTATAGGGAAAACAGTCGCAAATATGAAGCGGTAAATGACAAGCTACCAACCAATTTCAACATGACTAACTTTCCTAAATTCAAAGGGCATGAGAACCCTTTCAACCACATTCGTGCTTTCAAGGATTACATGTCTATCAAAGGCGTCAAACCAGAGATGTTCCTAAGGATCTTTTCTTCATCTCTCGACACCATTCCCAAACAATGGTTCTATTCTCTAGATCACAAGACGATTGCAACTTAGGATAGTGCTGCAATTGAATTCACCAAACAATACGCAGACAATGCTGAAATTCAAGTTAACATGCGTATTCTAGAAGTCCTATCTCAAAATGAGAAGGAAGGTTTCACCGACTTCCTCGGTAGGTGGAGGAATACTAGTACCCAATTAGACGAACGTCCAGATGAGGCCACTCTTTTGGAAACATTCCTGGAAAATCTAAGACCCCTCTACGCAAACCACCTAAGATACCAGAATATAAAGTCTTTTAAAGACTTAACTGTGCGAGGGACCAGAATCGTAGACGACATCCAGAAGGGTAAAACAGTAGGTCGCGGGTATCAAGGCTCAACGAGTCGTTCTTGCGGCTCCACTAACAAAACCGATGAGGTCAACCTCGTTGAAATACCCAGAAAGAACAACTCTCAAAGGAAGTTCACCAACATCGGCGACACATACTCCAGTGCCTTAAAAAGATTGACTCAACAAGCCAAGCTCCATTCTATAGGACCTACATCTGATCCGGAAAAGAAGAGTAAGTTCTGGGATGAGAATGCTCATTGTGAGTATCATAGGGGCAAAAGGCACGACACAGAGAATTGTTTCAAATTAAAACTTGTCCTTTAACATATGATTTAGGATGGTCGTTTACCCATACCCCCAGGAGGGAAACCTCACAACACTTAAAATCCTCTTGGAATTCTAATGATCACGGATGAAGAATCCACCTTGGATTGCTCGCACCTTATCATCCAATTTGAAGATGAAATTAACATGCTCGAAAATGAGGAAAGGTATTCCACCATTTCTCCTACCATCGATGACTTCATCGCATGGGCTAGAAATGTGAGTAGACAAGTCTCAGAGCTCGAGACTATCGTGACATCCTTACGCATTCTGGGCACCACACCCCAAAAAAGCACACCACGAGCTCTAGTCCTATCCCAACAATCCACAATGCATGAAGTGATCACAACATGTGACAACTTGGTTGAACGAGTCATCACTTTAGAAGCTAAAATCATTAGTTTAAAAGACTTCAATACCGTCAACGGAATATGGACCGATGACGATGAAGATGAATACCTCACAAAGCATCCTCAAACTCAAAATAGGGAAGATCAAGATGTAAGCTATCTCACTCGATCAGGATGCCCCAATCAGAATTTTACATAGAACGGTCCTACTACTAATGGTCCAATTACTAATACCACTGTCATCACCCCAAACGATGGCGAGGGCACATCTACCGACCATCTACTAAAGCTACTACAAAAGACAAAGGTTGATCTTTCAACATGGCAATTAGTTGCAAGTTCGTTTCCCTATCGCCAAGCTCTACTCCAAGCATTAACAAAGCTAAATGTAGCACACGACTCTACACTCGACGATGTGGTAAACTTGGTCTTCCAAGATTCATTCAAGCTGAGACAGCCAATTACTTTCTCAGATAAAGACTTACCTCCTTTTGGGGCTAGTCACAACTTCGCTCTGTACATCACAATCACGTGCCTAAAGAAGAATATACCCATTACTTTGGTAGATGATGGCTCAGCGGTCAATGTCATACCAATGTAGACGACACGTAAATTGGGCATGAAAGAAACGGATTGGACTCCTACCAACCAAGGTGTTCGAGCATACGACGAGAGACGACGGAAGGTAGTGGGACTAGTCAACCTCACCATAGCCACTAAGCCAGTCGAGCAAAAGGTTCACATCCACATTGTAGACATTGAAGCATCCTTTAACATACTTTTGGGAAGGCCATCGATTCATGCTTCTAAAGCACTAACATCCACCCTACACTAGAAAATCAAAATCCCTCTAGATGGCAAGGTAGTGACGATCACTTCGTCACCTATTAAGGCTGTGATAGAGAAAATGTCCAGCAATCAAGTAGCTACGGATCAAATATATGAGCTTGGAGGATTTCAGAGTGTGAATCTTGTAGAGAGTGAGTTGGCACCTCTATATTTCGACCCCTATTCTAACCTAGTGGTCAACCACATACTTAAATTTAAGGGATACTTCCCAGGGATGCCAATTAACCCAACCAGGAAAAGTACCTTTGCACCATACAAAGGAGGGAATTCTGGAAAAATACCATTGGGATTAGGGTAGAAACCCACAAAGGAGGAAACCTTAGAAAAAGCTTACTCTAGTGCAAAATCGTAAGAGTAATGGAATTCAGATGCAACCTTATCTCCCTACTCTATACGGATATTTCGTTAGGGAAGGAAGACAAGAATACTTTCACGGCTTTCCCGAGCCTTGGCAGTATAGAGGAATACCATTAGCTAGAATCGAGGTATTCTTCGATAGCTACTTTATTCCCTCAGTAACGGTTTCTACAGTCAAAAATCATCAGACACCTTGTTTAGACGAACAAGCAGTTAGCCTTCTGTTTGGAGAAGATCGATTCGTCAGAGTTACACAGGATGAGATCATTACCATGATACTTCAAGACGATCATTTCAACCCTACAGCGTTGATCAACGACGTTGGCTCAACCCAACCAAAAGGATGGAGAAAGTCGATCATGTAACACCCGTAAATGTACCCTATTTTTATAGTGAAAATATTTTACAGATACTTTTCAGCGAAATTTAGTTTTAATTTAGAATTTAATTTTCCGAGTCGAATTTAAAATTTCCGAGTTCGTATTTGGAATTTTCGCGAGATTTCAGGTAAATCCCGTCTTAAGTCGTATTTGACTTTCGTTGACTTTTTCCCTCATATACTCCCTCCTAAACCCTATCTCCCTCACACAAACACAACACAACTCAAACTTTCCTTCTTCTCTAAGAAACCCAAATCCCTTGCCTCCATTTTTGATCCAATCTTTGAATCATCGTATCTCATTCGTTTCTTGCTCAAATTCACGTAAGTTCGTCTTATTCTTCCCCTCTTAGCTTCCTCTATCCGTATTGGTAATAAAATTACAGTCTTTCTCGCTTTTTAAATTATCCGTCTTTCTCAAGGTGAATGATATTCATCTTTTATTATCTAATTGTATGTAGGTGGAGACTAGGAAGGCTTAGAAATCGATTAAAGACGCGTAAAGGTAACGGTGAAGGGTTACTCGATATCATTTACGTGTTTTATGTGTTTTCTAGGCTAGTAATCGTATTTAGATTATGGTTAGTATGCTTAGGACTTGTGTTGTTGTTGATGGATGTTGTTAGTTGTTAATTGATATGAGAATGGATGGTTTGTGATGATAAATGAGGATTTTTGTTGTTGGTAAATTGTTGGAATTTGATCGTTCCTTAATTCTGTGTAGGACGCAGGCTGCGTCATGGGACGCTGGCTGCGTCATAGGACGCAGGCTGCGTTACGCGCGGCCGACTGCAGTTTTCCTGCACTGACCCTTTTTCGTAAAATGATCATATCTCCTTCGTTACTTGCTTGTTTTGGGCTTGTGACATCCCGTTGGTACCGTAAGAGGATAAGCTATCACCTCCATTTGGAATTTATGCATTTTCATATCAAGAACTCTAGTTATGACCGTTTGACGAGGACCCTTGTTTTTGTTTGTTTCCAAACAACGTTGTTTTGGAGAGGTGATCTATGTTTTTATTCATTATGCTTCACAAACTTGTTCTAATGCTTATGTATCATGTATTGATTCACTTTTATCATAGTTAAGTTACATAATTCCCTATTCTCATGCTTGGTGACGGGTTTTGGTATATCCCACTTTGAGTCGGTTTTTACAAATGATACGGTTTGAGCACTATTTTGTCTTGTGCTTTGTATTCTCATTCCCTTGGCTACCTCCACGTTCATAAGGCTGGAATGTCGGAACGGGGAGGTATCCTACTTCTTAATTGCATGTGTAGTGGGCATACGACGAAGTTGTTGGGAGTTGAACGCATTGCGTTGATCGACCCGGTCGTCAAATGTTGTGTACTTGCAAGGTGGTGTTATTTGCATGTAGCGTACCGCTTGTTATGAGTCTTGTGCTCTTTTCCGCCTATTTCGTGAATTATCGACCGAATTTGGAGTACTCGGCGTCTATGATTGACCGAGTCTTGGATGCGAAACGTTTATCGCATGTCGAATCGGAACACGTTATTCCGAGAGTGTGGCCAGGTTTAGACTAGGACCGTATTGTTATCGTCGTCCTACCGGAGGAAATTAGTCTACATATACGAATTGTGATCGTGTATGCGTTCAGGGAAATGTGATCCCGTGGATGCCTTTTAATCATACTTGCCATGTACACGGTGCTAGTGCGTTTTATTTACCGTGAGAGATATCGTCTTTGTGTCGTTGTCTTTGAATGCGTGATTTCATGATTGATTATTCATGGTCATTGCATGACTTGGCATCGTCAATGTATTGGTACGTTTGAATGGATGATAATATGATGGATTTATTGTGACCATCGCATGACTTGGCATGGTTTGTTTGTCGAGTCTCAATCTTATCAAACTTATACCGCTAACGTTGAGATGCAAGCCCTAGTGAGCGTATTCGGTTGCCTAAGAGTATCTTTCCTGAGTCTTTGTATAACATGATGGATTCGGATTTGTATTCCATATGCTCTTATCATTATATATCGAATTGCCTATCTATCCTTATCGTATCTCACATGTATATCTATATATGCATGCTTCTACTTTTGTATTTCCTTTTATGTAC
>JAIUZE010025577.1:32716-48113 GCA_022085475.1 Heliosperma pusillum | reverse complement strand
TGTTATATTTAATTAGCAAATTATAAATATACGATATTTATAATTGACGTATATATTATACGATATTGTCATAATAAATGATGTCGACTTATTAATATGTGACAACATAAATGACAATAATAATAATATATACAAATATTATACATTAAATAAATAAAAGAGGGAAGACTCCTATCTCAACTCTAATTACCAAAAACAAGTAGAAGAAAAAGAGGGAGACTCCTACCTCTACTATACTACCTACTTTCACGGTTTTGAGGAGAGGAGAAGAGTATTATATAAACTCTTCTTCTCTACATAATCATCATACAACTACTTTCACAAAATTATCAGTAATTTTTGTATTCTTTCTATCACTAGAAAAGGCATATCTCAGAGCATCTTGGTGCAACAATTAGGAGAATATCGATTTCGATATTTGTTCTTGGCCATATTGCTAGGACCAAAGGTTGATTCTAATCTTTATACTTTTCGTTTATGATTCGTATTTTATATATTATAATTTCGTTATAATCCTTAAATTTCATGTATGTAATATACCGATATTTCTCACAAGTGGTATCAGAGCCAAGGCTACGAAATTATTTTATATGATTTTTCATAAATGATGAAATTTTTTTTTTCAGTCCAAAAAAAAAAAAAAAAATATTCGGCTGGTATTTTTTTTTCGGCTGGTTTCGGCTGGTTTTTTTTCTTTGATTTTGATTCTTATTTTCATTTTGATTTATTGATATTGTTGTTTTAATATGTTAAGATGACAATATGATAAATTTGTAGATGTTTTAATTTAATAAGGATTAAATTAGAATGTAAATGGAAATTGTTTTGAATGTTAATGAACATTTGTTTTTGCTATATATTTTCGGTATACATGATGTTAAATTGTTATTTTGCATCATGACTCATTAATTTTAATGATGTTCAAATCAATTATGATTAGTTGAATATTAAGATAATCGATTTAATCATGATTTAGATATTCATTTTAATTTGTTAAACTGAATCATCTAGTTTGTATCAATGTTTAATAATGATTGAATGTTGATAATTGTACCGATCTTGAAATATTAGCAACTTCAAATTAAATATAAAAAAAAAACTGCCTGTGGCTGCTGTTTAATAAAAAAAAAAAAATTCGGTTTTTTGTTTTTCTTTTAAGTTGGCCGAATTTTTTTATTTATGCATTATAATGATAATGTATAATTGTTGTTGTGAAAAAGTTCACAACTTTTGGATACCCAATTATTTTAAAAAGGTTTAAAATAATGTTGGATTAATTCATATTATACGATAATATGAATTAAAATTGGATTATGGTTGATTGGAATTATTGTGAGTAATTAAGGAATTATCACATAATTTTGATCATTTTAAATAGGTGGTTTGGATAAATTACTCTACATAATTAAGGAATTATGTCTTGAATGACTAATTTATTGTTGATGCATTTTATTTTGTTTAATGATTTGTTGAATGGTTTATTTACGTATTTTTGCAATTGGTTGTAATTTGTATTACCTAGTGTGGCCTTAGTTGATTATGTTTTCGTAATGATGGAAACATGATCTTGATGTAATTTTGAGATCTCGAATCTCCTTTTATTTTCTTTGAAGTTATGTTTTTAAATTAGAATGTAAATAGGTTTATATTTGTAATTTATTAAATGTAATTTGAGAAGACTAAAGATGGAGAACGGATTGCTCACTCCCGCTACATGGACCAAGATGGAACATCAAGACAAGCTTTTCGGGTCCAATCATGGATGGATTTCAAAGTTGTATTTTTGTTCATTTTGGTAGATAGGCCACACTAGGACTTTGTAATTTTACGTATTTTTCGTTCTTGCTGCTTTTCATCACTTGATAGTTAGTGCATCATATTTCGCCTAAACCAAACCACCTACTACTAAAATTGCATGAAAATTGACTCATATAGTTTGAATGTTAGTTATCATGGACATAAAGATGTCACACGAATTTTAAGCCATCATCTTAGTTTGTTCATTCTCGCATGCTAGATATTCGTTCACTTAAAATGAATTAAAATAAAGTTGATGGGATCTTCCTCTAAAACCTAAAAGTGCGACTAGTCTTTATAGGCCAATCTATTATGAATCCCTTCTTCGTCGGTAGGCATATATGACCTTACTCTCCATATGACCCCTTCTACGTTGGGTAAGTAGTATGTGTTGACTTATTTTACCTCAACATTATAACCCGAAGAGTTTCTCGTCATTATGATGGACTAAAGATAAAATGTTATAGACCAATAATTCTAAAGGAAGAATTAGCCAAAAGGTTGGTTTATCAATTTACAGATAATTGAGTCTTGGTATCATTTATATAATTCTTGAGGGAGGTCAATTGTATAAATGCTTGAGTCTTCGCATTAAATAAGTTTTGCACTAGACTTAATTCATATCGATGAGTATGCTTATTATTATATTTTTTCTTCTTTTTCGCAGTGTAGAATTCGTCTTATATTGATAATACTGCTATAACAAATGGCTGGCCATAATGATGTCCCTATGCCAAGTGCCACACTCGCACGTGAATCCTGGCTTAAATCTTTCATGGACCACATGAATCAGTCCACGCGACTGAAGAATGACGGGTCCAACTTTGCGGACTGGGAGGCGGCATTACGGAATGCAGCCACTGCTGACGGCAAGCTCCAGTACTTGACTGAGCAAATACCGCCAAACCCAGGCCCCAATGCAAGAGCTAACGAGTCACATGCTTATAATGACTTCGTTATGGAAGCGGGTGCGATAAAGAACGTACTCATCTTTGCAATGGAACCCAATTTGCAAAGACGCTTCATTGCCCAAGGTGCAAATAAGATTTTCACCACGCTCACTAACGAATTTTCAAAAGCACCGAGAATCGTTTCTTATGAGCATACCTGTCGCTTCTTTGAGGCTAAACTCCAGAAGGGCCAACCGGTTAGCCCACACATTCTTGATATGATTTAGAATGTCGAGAAACTGGAGGCATTTGATTGCAAAATCAGTGAGAGCATAGTCATTGACCGTGTGCTTCAATCACTTCATGATGGTTTTGCCCTTTTCAGGGCAAATTACTACATGAATGACATGAAGAAAAGTCTTCATGAGCTACACTCACTTCTTGTACAGACCGAGAAGGATGTGAAATTGAGTGGGAGCATGAAGCAAGATGTTCTCATGATTTACAACAAGAACAAAGGTAAGGGCAAGGCTCATGGCGACCTAAATGTAGGGAAGCCAAAGTTTAAGAAGTCAGGAAAGGGTACGAGTGGGCCTGGTGAGACTAGTACCTCACAAGGCAAGGCAAAGAGCAAGGACAGTGACAGTGAGTGACACCATTGCCACAAGACTGGGCATTGGAGGAGGAACTGTCCCGTGTACCGTGAAGACAAAAAAGCAGGCCGCGTCACTCCTGTTAGTATGTCATCTTATATTCATATGATTGAGATCAACCATGCAAGTTTCGGAACTTGGGTACTTGATACAGGTTGTGGTTCTTATCTCTGTAATCATTTGCAGGGTCTAAAAAACATCACACCTCTCGCAAAGGGTGATGTGGACATGCGAGTCGGGAATGGAGCAAAAGTTGTTGCAGTCTCAATGGGAACATACGTAATCCAACTCCCGAGTGGATTTGAGTTGTATTTATATAACTGTTACTATGTACCTAGTTTATCTAAGAACATTATATCTGTTTCCGTGCTTGATAAAGACGGTTTTTCATTTTCAATAAAAGACAATAGCTGTATTTTCTCTTTGAATGAAATGGTTTATGGCAAAGCAGTTTCCATGAATGACATTTATATCTTAGATCAAACAACAGAAATATTACACGTGAATAATAAGAAAGTAAAGGTTGGTGACAAAGATCAAACTTATCTATGGCACTGTCGTATGGGACACATAAATGAAAAACGTGTAAAGAAGCTCATTGAGAATGAGACTATCTCCCCATTTGATTACGAATCATTTGGCACGTGTGAATCATGTCTTATCGGCAAAATGACTCGAGTTTCCTTCAAAGGTGTTGTAATGCGTGCAAATGACCTATTAGGACTCATACATACTGATGTATGTGGACCTATGTCAATCAACGCAAGAGACGGCTATAGATATTTTATCACTTTCACGGATGATTTGAGTAGATACGGATATGTCTACTTAATGAAGCATAAAAGTGAGTCCTTTGAAAAGTTCAAGGAATTACAGAAAAAGGTTGAGAACCAACTGGGAAGAAAGGTTAAAGCACTTCGATCAGATCATGGTGGCGAATATCTTTTAAATGAGTTTGATCAACACCTTAAAGACTGTGGCATAGTATTACAGTTAACTCCACCTGGAACACCTCAATTAAATGGTGTGTTCGAACGAAGAAATCGAACATTACATGATATGGTTCGATCCATGATGAGTCACACGGTAGTACCTGATTCACTATGGGGTTTTGCTCTTTTGTCAGCTGCTCTAATACTTAACCGAAGTCCGTCTAAAGCTGTAGACAAGACTCCATATGAGATATGGAAGGGAACGGTCCCTAACTTGTCCTTTATTCGGGTTTGGGGCTGTGAGGCTTATGTCAAGTGGAGACACGAGGATAAGCTCGGCCCGCGATCGGTCAAGACATACTTTATTGGTTATCCAAAAGGAATGTTTGGTCATTACTTCTATTCGCCTACCGAACATCGAGTTTTTGTTGCGGCTAGTGCGAAGTTCTTAGAGAAAGAGTTTCTCAAGAACAAGACAAGTAATAGAACCTTCGATCTGTCGGTGATTCAAGAACCAACAACCGAGCAACCGATGGAGGAAGATGTTCCTTCAACTTCTGCTACGGTTAATATTCCTCAGGAACCTAGGAGGTCGGGTAGAGTCTCCATTCCTCCAGACAGATACATTGGTATGGTCGAGGAGAATGATAGAGATGACATTTTGCTCCTAGAGAGTAACGAGCCCGCTACCTATAAAGGTGCAATGACCTAATCCGACTCTAAGCTATGGCTTGAAGCCATGCAATCCGAGATGGACTCTATGTATGAGAATGACGTATGGGATCTTGTTGATTTGCCTGATAAGGGACGACCTCTTCAGTGCAAATGGCTTTATAAGATAAAGCATTCTGTAGAAGGACAACCAGACACCTATAAGGCACGACTAGTGGCAAAAGGTTTCACTCAAGTGCAAGGATTGCATTATGATGAAATCTTTGCACCCGTAGTTATGCTGCGTTCCATTCGGATAATCTTAGCGATTGCCGCTTTTCATGACTATGAAATTTGGCAGATGGATGTGAAAAACGCCTTCTTAAACGGTTATTTGGAGGAGGAATTGTACATGGTACAACCCGAAGGCTTCATTGATCCTAAAAATCCTAAGAAAGTTTGCAAGCTTAAGCGTTCCATTTATGGACTTAAACAAGCTTCTCGGAGTTGGAATCATCGTTTCGACCAGGTGATAAAAGAGAATGGTTTCACTCGATCGGTCGAGGAACCATGCTTGTATGTCAAGTCGAGTGGGAGTAAGATTGTCTTCTTAATACTGTATGTCGATGACATACTCTTGATTGGAAATGACATTCCTCTCTTATCTTCGGTAAAAGTATGGTTAAAGAACAATTTCTAGATGAAAGATCTGGGTGAGGCACAACGCATATTGGGGATCCGTATCTATATAGATAGATCACGACGGATGTTATCACTCAGTCAGGAGTCTTATATAGATAAGATTCTTGAAAGGTTCAGCATGGTCGTCAATGTAATCGTTGTAGACAACCATACCGTCCCGGTGTGCCTTGTTCCAACCGACCTTATCTTTGCTACTTTTGTCAAAAGGGTGGTCACCGTTACGAGGATTGCCCCGATCGAAAGATGCCCCCTCCTCCTCCTGCTAAACCTAAGGATTCCATCTTTGTCATGAGCCGTGCCGAAGCCGATGCTCATCCCGAGATCATTACGGGTATGTTCTCAATCTTAGAGCAACCGTGTCTTATTCTATTTGATACCGGTGCTTCTATGTCTTTTGTGTCATCGACTTATGCCAATAAATTATCTATCAAGCCTACATCTAGTGAGGATACTCCCATATCCTTACCATCCGGAGATATTATCTCTTGTTCTACCCTTTATCCTAATGTTCCAATATCTATTGCGGGTTCTATCTTTCCCGCTAATCTCCTTAAGTTTCCTCTAGGAGATTTCGATATAATCCTAGGTATTGATTGGTTAGCATTGTATCATGCTAGGTTCGAGTGTCGTGATCAAAAGATTTATTTAAAGAGTCCTTTAGGGGTTAGAATAACCTATAAGGGATCTCATTCCCGAAAAGGTGTGTCTTTAATTTCCGCTATGAAATTGGTAAGTATGGTTAGAAAAGGTCACCAAGCATTCTTATGTGTTGTGACTTCTTCAAATACCTCTTTGCCAAGTATTGAAGATGTGCCTATTGTTCGAGAATTCGTTGATGTATTCCCATGAAATTGGTAAGTATGGTTAGAAAAGGTCACCAAGCATTCTTGTGTGTTGTGACTTCTTCAAATACCTCTTTGCCAAGTATTGAAGATGTGCCTATTGTTCGAGAATCCGTTGATGTATTTCCCGAAGATTTGCCCGGGATTCCTCCCGAGCGTGATGTTGAATTCTCTATTGATCTTGTTCCTGGTTCTGGACCAATAGCCAAAGCTCCTTACCGAATGGCTCCGACCGAATTGAAAGAATTAAGGAAGCAGCTAGATGATATGATAGAGAAGGGTTTTATTCGACCAAGTGCCTCGCCTTGGGGTGCTCCCGTTCTTTTTGTAAAGAAGAAAGATGGTTCTATGAGGCTTTGTATTGATTATCGTGAGTTGAATTGGATTACAATCAAGAATAGGTATCCTTTACGAAGAATTGAAGATTTGTTTGATCAATTAAAGGGTGCTTCTACATTTTCCAAGATTGATTTGAGATCCGGTTATCACCAAATTCCTGTTCGAGATGTTGATATTCCAAAGACTGCTTTGAGTACAAGGTATGGTCATTATGAGTTCAAGTTGATGCCTTTTGGATTGACGAATGCTCCCGCTATCTTTATGGATCAAATGAACCGCACATTTAGTGAGTATCTTGACAAGTGTGTTGTGGTATTCATTGATGATATTCTTATTTTCTCCAAGTCCGAAGAAGAGCATGCTATTCATTTGAGGATTATTTTGGGTGTTCTCCGTCGTCAGAAGTGGTATGCTAAGTTCTCCAAGTGTGAATTTTGGTTACCTAAAGAGTCCTTCTCTGGGCATGTGATTTCTAAAGAAGGCGTAATGGTGGATCCTTCGAAGATTGAGGCCGTTGTTGATTGGAAGAGTCCGACCTATATTAGAGAGATTCGAAGTTTTCTTGGTTTAGCTGGTTATTACCGAAGATTTGTCAAGGATTTCTCTAAGCTTGTTAGACCGATGACTCAGTTATTGAAGAAGGAAACCAAATTCCTATGGAATGAAGCTTGTGAAGCAGCGTTTCAAGAGTTAAAGAAGAGGTTAACTATCGCTCCGGTGTTGACTTTGCCTGAAGATGGAGTAGACTTTGATGTCTATTGTGATGCTTCTTAAATGGGATTGGGTTGTGTTCTTATGCAAAATAGGAAGGTGGTGGCGGATGCTTCGAGGCAGTTGAGAGTTCATGAAGTGAACTATCCTACTCATGATTTGGAATTGGCCGCCGTTGTTCATGCTTTGAAAGTGTGGCGACATTACCTAATTGGAGTTCATTGTCGTATATTCACCGTTCACAAGAGTTTGAAGTACATATTTACTCAAAAAGAGTTGAATATGAGACAAAGAAGATGGTTGGAATTGGTGAATGATTATGATTTTGAGTTGTTGTATCATGAAGGGAAGGCTAATGTGGTTGCCGATGCTCTTAGTAGGAAAGCTTCTCATGCTTTAAATGCTATGCGGGTATTACCCGTTGATCTTTGTGCCGAGTTTCGAAAGTTGAGTTTGGAATTCGTGGAGCGTGGATTTGTTTATGTCGGTGCTATGACTGCCGAGCCTGTTTTTCTCCGTGAAATCCGTGAAAGCCAAGTTGATGATCTTACCTACAAGTCTATTCAAACCAAACTTCTTGAAGGTAAAGCTAAAGATTTCAAGTTTGATGATGAAGGTGTTCTTCGTTTCCATGGCCGCTTATTTGTTCCTAATGCTCTTAATTTGAGGAAGCGAGTTCTTGATGAAGCTCACCTTTCCCCTTATTCTATTCACCCCGGAGGTGATAAGATGTACAAGGATTTGAAGCTACAGTTTTGGTGGCCGAACTTGAAGGGTGATGTTGTATCTTATGTTGGAAGATGTCTTACTTGCCAACAAGTGAAGATTGAACACAAGAGGCCCGGTGGATTGCTACAACCGTTGGATATTCCTCTATGGAAGTGGGAATCTATTTCTATGGATTTTGTTATGGCTTTGCCGAGGACCGTTGGAGGTAAAGATGTCGTTTGGGTTGTTGTTGATCGATTGACCAAGTGTGCTAGATTTATTCCGATCAAAGAAACTTGGAGTTTGGATCGTCTAGCGAAAGCTTATGTTGATGAAATTGTTAGATATCATGGCGTTCCTAAGGAGATTATATCCGACCGAGATCCGAGATTCTGTTCGAGATTTTGGAAAGCTTTGCAAGAAGCCATGGGTAGTAAGTTGTTGATGAGTACTGCATTTCATGCCGCTACGGATGGTCAGTCCGAGAGGACTATTCAGACTTTAGAAGACTTGCTTAGGGCTTGTGCTCTTGACTTCCAGTCTAGTTGGGAAAAGAGTCTACCGTTGGTGGAGTTTTCTTACAACAACAGTTATCATGCATCTATCAAGATGGCTCCATATGAAGCTCTTTATGGAAGGAAATGTCGGAGTCCTATATGTTGGAATCAATTGAGTGATGTTCGTGACTTAGGCCCCGATGTTCTTGTTGAGACGGTTGATAATGTGAAGGTCATTCGTGATAGAATGAAAGCCGCTCAAGACCATCAAAAGTCATATGCCGATATCCGAAGAAGGCCGCTAGAATTTGAGGTGGGAAATAAAGTGTTTTTGAAGGTATCTCCAATGAAGGGTGTTAAACGGTTTGGTGTTAAGGGTAAATTGAGCCCGAAATACATTGGACCCTTTGATATTGTGAAAAGGATTGGTGCCGTTGCTTACAAGTTGGACTTGCCGCCGAATTTGGCCAAGTTTCATGATGTATTCCATGTTTCTCAATTGAGAAAGTATGTAAGTGATCCAAGCCATGTCTTTCAAAAGGAAATGCCCGAGCTTGAACCGAATCTATCCTTTGAAGAAAAGCCGATTCGTATCCTAGATCGTAAGGATAAGAAGTTGAGAAGTAAGGTGGTTCCTTTGGTGAAAATTTTGTGGAGATGTGCTAATGTCGAAGAAGAGACTTGGGAAACAGAAGCTTCTATGCGTAGTAAATATCCGAGTCTATTCGAGTAAGGTATTTTTCTTTCCCTCAAGTTTCGAGGGCGAAACTTTTTAAAAGGTGGGGTGATTGTAACACCCGGAAATGTACCCTATTTTTATAATGAAAATATTTTACGGATACTTTTCAGCGTATTTAAGTTTTATTTTAGAATTTAATGTTCCGAGTCGAATTTAGAATTTCTGAGTTTGTATTTGGAATTTCCGCGAGATTCCATGTGAATCCCGTCTTAAGGCGACTTTGACTTCATCCTTAAGAAACCATCAAAACCCTTGCCTCCATTTTGATCCATCTTTGAATCATCATATCTCGATCGTTTCTTGCTCAAATTCTCGTAAGTTCGTCTTATTCTTCCCCTCTTACCTTCCTCTATCCGTATTGGTTATAAAATTACCGTCTTTCTCGCTTTTCAAACTTTCCGTCTTTCTCAAGGTGAAGTAAAGTCATCTTTTATTAACTATTTTTTAGGTGGTGACCTTCAAGATCCCGACAAAGACTATTTTCTAATAGAAGAGGACCTTGACGAGTAGTGAAGACGCAATAAGGTAACGGTGAAGGGTTACTCGATATCATTTACGTGTTTTACGTGTTTACTATGATAGGAATCATATTTAGAATACGATTTGTGAGTTTAGTAATTGTGTTGATGATGGTATATATCGTTTGTTGAGAATTTGTAGGAGAATCTATGCTTTATGTTGATAATCGATAATTGATAAATGTTGAACCTTAGTTGAAATGGTGATTTTCGTGCATATGGACCCCAGCCGGTCGACCGGCAGCCGCTCAGACCACCGGCTGGGGCAGTGGCTGTATATTATTACACTTTTACGTGATTTTGAAGTAAGGCATTGGTCTGAGCCGGTCGACCGGCAGCCGGTCAGACCACCGGCTGAGACACCCCTACTTTCCCCTTTGTTTTCTCAAAAGCCTTTGGTCCCAGCCGGGTAGCCGGCAGCCGGTCCACCTGACCGCTGGGACACTCTGTTATTTCAAGTTGGATTTTCATATGATAGTTGGCCTTAGCCGGTTGACCGGCAGCCGGTTCACCTGACCGGCTGGCTCCTGCTGGATGTTGTTTGTGATTTTTGTTTACGGTATTCATTTATAATATTTCCGTCCGTTCGTTTATCGTATGAATTTACGTAGTGACTTATAATATTAATGTTTTGAGTATATGATATTTCATTCGCTTGTATCACATGTTTTGTGACGGTTTTTGGTATGTTCCACTTTGAGTCGGTTTTTACAAATGATACGGTTTGAGCACTATTTTGTCTTGTGCTTTGTACTCTCATTCCCTTGGCTACCTCCACGTTCGTAAGGCTGGAATGTCGGAACGGGGATGTATCCTACTGCTTGATTGCATGTGTAGTGGGCATACGACGACGTTGTTGGGAGCTGAACGCTATGCGTTGATCGACCCGGCCGTCAAATGTTGTGTACTTGCGAGGTGGTGTTATTTGCATGTAGCGTACCGCTTGTTATGAGGCTTGTGCTCTTTTCCGCCTCTTTCGTGAATTATCGAACGAATTTGGGGTACTCGGCGTCTATGATAGACCGAGTCTTGGATGCGAAACGTTTATCGCATGTCGAATCGGAACACGTTATTCCGAGAGTCTGGCCAGGTTTAGACTAGGACCGTATTATTATCGTCGTCCTACCGGAGGAAATTAGTGAACATATACGAAATGTGATCGTGTATGCGTTTCAGGGAAATGTTTATCCCGTGGATGCCTGTTAATCATACTTGCCATGTACACGATGCTAGTGCGTTTCATTTACCGTGAGAGATGTCGTCTTGTGTATGTTTGGATGGGTGATTACATGATTGATTATTCATGGTCATTTGACTTGGCATGGTTTGTTTGTCGAGTCTCAATCTTATCAAACTTATACCGCTGACGGTGAGATGTAAGCCCTAGTGAGCGTATTCGGTTGCCTAAGAGTGTCTTCCCCGAGTCTTTGTATAACATGATGGATTCGGACTTGTACCTCTTATGCTCTTATCATTATATATAGAATTGCCTATCTATTCTTATCGTATTCACATGTATATCTATATATGCATGCTTCTACTTTTGTATTTCCTTTTATGTACGTTTAATGTGATATGGCTGGGAGAACCCGGAGTTACTCCCCACTGATTGTGGCGTTCATGTTTTTCATGGATGAACAGGTTGCTTGCATGGATGGCCTTTTGATTTGTATTTTGGGTTCGGGTGTGAGCTAGCGGGCGTTGTCCCTGGAAGTTTCACCTGCATGGATGGCCTTTTGATTGGTATTTTGGGTTCGGGTGTGAGCTAGCGGGCGTTGTCCCTGGAAGTTTCACCTCTAGACGTTATTTTAGCTAGTTGCTAATCACTTTGACATTTGTTAACCTTTTGAGAGACTACGTCTCTTACCTTATAGTATTTTGTATTCGGTTTGTAATTTGACACTCCTCGTATACTTATCTTGCATGTATAAAGGTTTTTAAAATACCGTATTTCCGCTTATTAAATCACATGCTTGTATGTTTTATTTCCGCATTCGCGAGGGTTGTCACATCAAGTCTATCTCATAGACCACTTAATTCTGGGCTATGGAATCATTAAGAGCATAACAAGAGAATCCTCACAACAATCAACGGTGGATTCGACAAGTCCGTCTTAACAGGACCACCCAAAACCTGGGCTTCAATTAATAGCATAAGCTCAACCTCACAGCGCGCCATAATAATGGGAAAGTGCGCATAAATATGAGTCTTTTCGTGGCTTCGTTTGACCACAGGGTCTAGTTTTATCCAGACCGGGTTTCCACCATGAATTCCTCAACTAACCATAGGCCTCATTCCCCTCGACGTCTCAATGACTACCTTTCGGTTAAGTCCTTTTGTCAACGGATCTGCCAAATTCCTCTAAGATCTTACGTACTCCATTCTCAATCAAGTTTCTCACAAACTTGGGCCTTATGCGAATATGTCTTTTATAACTATAGTAAGCACTGTTATTGGCAACACTAATGGCTGTTTCAGAATCACAATGTAGAGAGACGGACGGTGTAGGACACCCCACAATGGAATATCAGCCAGTAAATTTCTCAACCATTCATGAAGAGTCTATTGATCCGAAATACTCAAGAAGGGTGGGGGGGGGGGTGAATTGAGTATAAATAAAGTATGCCTACTATTTCGATTGTCTGTATAAGCGTGTAACGAAATATACTAAGTATGAATTTATGAACTAAATTCAACCTAGTAGGTAACGTGTGAATGAAGATACTAAAACAAAGTAAAAAATGAAAACGACACACGGAATTTTGAAGTGGTTCAGTTTCACAAATCGAAACCTACGTCCACTATTTCTCGATTAATAATTTTAGTACTTTTCTACGGATTACAAAGTTATCAACCCACTCGTACAACTAACTCTAATTGTAACTCAAAGTTGAGTACCGTTAAATACTCAATTCTATCATACGTTAATAAGAAAGTATTTTTGATTGTTCTGAAAGTCCATAGACCTTAATTAGACTCTTCTAATTAGTTGCTAAATTACTTGTTAATTTAATATTTAATGATCTATGTAACATGCATGCAAATATAAAGACATTTATATAAAAGAAGAAATTTCCTCACATTGATATGGAAATAATATGGGCACAACAAGAACACCTTCTTGTTGGTCTTGAGCTAATAATATGGATGAACAAGAAATCTCCAAACTAGAAGACCTCCTTCAAGTTGCACCAAGATGAACCCAAATAATCTACCCTTATTATTAACTAGATAATAAGATAGATATTATACTACTAATATTATGACTATATTACTACACTAGTAATACTTAGTAAATATTAGTATTTAAGAGTTTTTAGAGAGAAGATGAGTTTTGAGAGAAGTAAGGAACACAAGCATGAATTGAATGAATAAAATGATCAACCATATTGCCCTTTTATAGGCAATATGGCCGGTCATGGTGAGCTCTACAAGGCTCTCATATTGCTTATTTTAGTCACATGCATTAGGGTGAAGTGTTGTAGTATAAGTGATGATTATATTCTACTT
The DNA here is from genome assembly GCA_022085475.1 of Heliosperma pusillum. Taxonomy (NCBI): domain Eukaryota; kingdom Viridiplantae; phylum Streptophyta; class Magnoliopsida; order Caryophyllales; family Caryophyllaceae; genus Heliosperma; species Heliosperma pusillum. The sequence goes on along the minus strand of JAIUZE010025577.1, from coordinate 34,624 downwards.
GTTATGTCACTTTCAATTAGTAACTAAAGAGTATAAACAAGACCAACAATCATCACCATGTAACTAGCATCCTAAACGGCCACAATGGCCTAGTTTGGTCCATTTTGATTTTTGATATTTGTCTCACAAATACTTATTGATCATATGGTTAATTATCTTGTATAATTAAGTGTTAATTTGATCATATAACAATTATATGACTCAATTAAATAAATAATATGTACTTAACATTTTAAGTAATATTTTACCATTATATCAATATATAATGGGTCCCACAATGCTTAGTTAATTTATTTTACAATTCCTTGTAAATATAATTAACTAATTACCTCTATCTCAAAACCTCAACTAATTTAGTAATTTAACGATTAATTACTAAGTTAAATCTTATTTAATCGTATTAAAATAAGATATAAATTTATTAGTCACTTATCGCATAATTGAAAAATAAGTTTAATCGAATTTGAGTTCTTAACTCAATTTCTAACAATTAACTCTCGTACATCTCGAATATATGTAATGTACTAATTAACTGTATCGTATACAAATAATTAGTTACTATTTGGATTTCATCCTTTAGGTGTGACCGAAAGGGATCAGTTGATCACCGCCGTCAAACGACAATAACGTCAAACTCTAGTCAGCCAACCGTTATTAATTTACGTTAATCAACTGAGTAATCATATATATAGTCAATAAATATCCCAATTATATTCCTTAATAAGATTTATTATGTGGCGCACTATTGTGGAGGACACGTACTCCAACATGTTCTTGGTGTTCATACAATTGAACATATAAGAAACAATTCTAGCACTATTATCCAATAACGTTTTTCTCAAAATGACTTGCGAGTTGAAGTGCAGCTTTTCGAAAATAAGGGATTTTCACAAAAATAAATATTTTACTTAAAATATTTATCACGTTTTCAAAATATGAATTCTAGTATAAAAGTGTCGTTTTAAATGCATGAGATACTTGAGTATTTATAGTAGTGAGGCAAACTAGGTTTTAATTAAAAACCCAGCTTTAAATGTGGCCTCCCTTGAGCAATAAGAAAGACATTAGGTTAAATTCAAAATCCTAGTAAACCATGTGTCTCCCTTGTGTAACAAGAAAGATATTAGGTTTACATCTTACTTAAATCCTAATTGAACATAAAGGCTAGTCACGAGAGACACGACCCATAAGCCTTACTCACGTGAAACCATGGTCCATCACGGCTCAAGTAGGATAGATTAGGGTTTAGGTTTGAACTGAAAGTCCATAGACCTTAATTAGACTCCTCTAATTAGTTGCTAAATTACTTGTTAATTTAGTATTTAATGATCTATGTAACATGCATGCAAATATAAAGACATTTATATAAGAGAAGAAATTTCCTCACATTGATATGGAAAATATTAGGGCACAACAAGAACTCCTTCTTGTTGTTCTTGAGCTAATAATATGGATGAATACAAATAATCTCCAAAGTAGAAGATCTCCTCTAAGTTGCACCAAGATTAACCCAAATAATCTACCCTTATTATTAACTAGATAATAAAATAGATATTATACTACTAATATTTTGACTATATTACTACACTAGTAATACTTAGTAAATATTAGTGTTTGAGAGTTTTAGTAAGAAGATGAGGTTTTTGAGAGAAGTAAGAAAACAAGCACAAAATGAAGTAAGTATAAAATGAACACAAATGCTCATTATATAGGCCAAGAGGCCGGATTACTTTGTCCACAAATGGACTATTATTTTGTTTAATTTGTTCACATGCATTAGAGTGGAGTGTTGTAGAAAAGATGATGATTGTTTCTACTTTTTATGTCACTTTCATTTAGTAACTAAAGAGTAACAACAAGAACAAAAATCATCACCTTTGTAACTATACCATAACCGGCCAACATGGC
>JAIUZE010025577.1:0-32696 GCA_022085475.1 Heliosperma pusillum | reverse complement strand
TCAATTTGTCACAATACTTTATGTTTAAGATATTAACTTTGTATAATGAAAGGTTTAGAACATAAACTCCACAAACATAATTACTTGGGTTGAAAACCAAGCTATCATTATATAGTACAACAATTGTCCTTTAAATAATGGGAATAATAACCAGTTTCCATGTCTAACACGGAAATCAAAAGTTCCAAACGATATTCAAAATAACTAGAAAGACGAATAGCAAGAACGCCATGCTAATCCTTGAAAGTCCATAGACCTTAATTAGACTCCTCTAATTAGTTGCTAAATTACTTGTTAATTTAGTATTTAATGATCTATGTAACATGCATGCAAATATAAAGACATTTATATAAGAGAAGAAATTTCCTCACATTGATATGGAAAATATTAGGGCACAACAAGAACTCCTTCTTGTTGTTCTTGAGCTAATAATATGGATGAATACAAATAATCTCCAAAGTAGAAGATCTCCTCTAAGTTGCACCAAGATTAACCCAAATAATCTACCCTTATTATTAACTAGATAATAAGATAGATATTATACTACTAATATTATGACTATATTACTACACTAGTAATACTTAGTATATATAAGTGTTTGAGAGTTTTAGTAAGAAGATGAGGTTTTTGAGAGAAGTAAGAAAACAAGCACAAAATGAAGTAGTTATAAAATGAACACAAAATGCTCATTTTATAGACCTTGAGGCCGGATCATGTAGTCCAAATAATACTCTTATTTTGTTCAATTTGATCACATGCATTAGAGTGGGGTGTTGTAGAACAAGTGATGATTGTTTACTACTTGTTATGTCACTTTCAAAAGGTAACTAAGTAGTGTAAACATGAACAAAAATCATCACCTTGTAACTACAAGCCAACCGGCCACAATGGCCTTAGTTTGGTCCATTTTGATTTTTGATATCTGTCTTACAAATACTTATTGATCATAGGGTTAATTATCTTGTATAATTAAGTGTTAATTTGATCATATAACAATTATATGACTCAATTAAATAAATAATATGTACTTAACATATTAAGTAATATTTTACCATTATATCAATATATAATGGGTCCCACAATGCTTAGTTAATTTATTTTACAACTCCTTGTAAATATGATTAACTAATTACCTCTATCTCAAAACCTCAACTAATTTAGTAATTTAACGATTAATTACTAAGTTAAATATTATTTAATCGTATTAAAATAAGATATAAATTTATTAGTCAATTATCGCATAATTGAAAAATAAGTTTAATCGAATTTGAGCTCTTAACTCAATTTCTAATAATTAACTCTCGTACATATCGAATATATGTAATGTACTAATTAACTGTATCGTATACAAATAATTAGTTACTATTTGGATTTCATCCTTTAGGTGTGACGAAAGGGATCAGTTGATCACCGCCGTCAAACGACAATAACGTCAAACTCTAGTCAGTCAACCGTTATTGATTTACGTTAATCAACTGACTAATAAATATATATAGTCAAAAATATCCCCAAATTATATTCCATAATCAAGATTGATTATGTGCGCACTATTGTGGAGGACACGTACTCCAACAATCTCCCCTTGTCTGACAACAAGTGTGCGTCACCGATTCTCTTGTCTCTTTATCACATCTCCCACTCAACGCAAGGTGTCTTTCAGGCCGCACTTGCGATTGACAAAATCTAGAGTGGTTTTCTTGATAGGGAGAGTAACTGTCTGACTGGAAAATCTACCATAGATCTCTTTCCGAGCGTGGCCACGCATTTACAGTAACTTCTCCTCGAGTGGCCTAAAGATGTTTTAACCCAACGTGGGTGGACAATTCCTGTTGATTCATCTACTTTGTATGATGCAGATCACCATGATCCAGAAGAAGTCCATCGGCCTCCTTTTACGGCACGACCTAGAACATCAACCAAAACCAATCGGAAACTGCACCGACTCAGATAGACGGTCGCCAGTCAAAAGAATCGACTTATAGGAATAAGATAGAAGACCATGCCACGACCAGGCATCAAATAATTGATTTAAGGGTCTCTACCATGTCACTGTCCGACAGAGTGTCATACAGTCTGTCTATGTAAACGACCAGTCATCTCCATGACCCCATGGTGCTGAACCAACCAATGATCGACTTACAATCTAGTCATTTCAAGACGTCACCTCATTGAGTGACTAGGGACAAAATACTAAGTTCGTCCTATTCACTTGAATAGGGTCCAACAATCTATTCGGATAAACAAAGTAATAAATTTAGTCAAACTAAATAAAAGCGTTTAAAATAAAACTCGAACACAATTGAAATGACCATTATTCATATATTGAAATAATTAATACAACATTCAATTATTACCTATGACATAATCTTAAAGGAATTTGGCACACGTCTCAATCCCATTGTGACGACATGACCATAATGCTAGCCTTTGATAAAGGCTTGTTACAAGGATCAGCAATGTTGTCATCTGTTCCCAACCTTACCAAATGGCAATTTCCTTCTGTCACGTAATCTCTAATTACATGATTCTTTTCCTAAGTAACATGTCTAGACTTGGTACTAGACTTGGGCTCTTTTGCTTGAAAAAATAGCCCCACTATTAATCACCCATAATTTGTGTTAGGATCTTTGGCTAGTGGGGGGACTACTTAGTCCTTCCAAAAATTGCCGAATACACACAGCTTCCTTTGCAGCTTCAGATGCTGCAAGGTACTCTGCTTCTGTTGTAGAATCCGCTGTAACGCTTTGCTTGAAACTCTTCCAGCAAACAGCTCCTCCCTTCATCATATAAACGTAGCCGGATTGGGATTTCATATCATCCCTATCTGTTTGGAAACTGGCATCTGTGTAACCCTTTACACGTAACTCAGTCTCGCCTCCAAACACTAAGAACGAATCCTTGGTCCTTCTTAAGTACTTAAGGATGTTCTTTACGGCTATCCAGTGACTCTCACCTGGATTTGCTTGGTAACGACTTGTCATGCTCAAAGCATATGCAACGTCGGGACGAGTGCACATCATAGCATACATGATTGATCCAACAGCTGATGCGTAAGGGATCAATTTCATGCGTTCAATCTCCTCGGGTTTCGTAGGGCACTCTGACTTGCTCAAAGTGATCCCACTTCCCATAGGAATAAAGCCTCTCTTAGAGTCTTTCATGTTGAACCGATCAAGAATCTTATCAATATAAGTCTCTTGACTTAATGCTAGTATCCTTTTAGATCTATCCCTATAGATCCGGATACCTAAGATGCGCTGGGCCTCTCCTAAGTCTTTCATTTGGAAATGTATTCCTAGCCACTCCTTTACAGAAGTGAGCATTGGAATATCATTCCCAATGAGTAGTATGTCATCTACATACAAGACTAGAAAAGTTACTTTACTCCCACTAAACTTCATGTATAAACACGGTTCCTCGACACTTCGAGTGAAACCATTTTGTTTAATTACATGATCGAAACGATGATTCCAACTCCTGGATGCTTGCTTAAGACCATAGATGGATCTCTTAAGTTTGCATACCTTCTTAGGGTTTGATGGATCCACAAAACCTTCAGGTTGTGTCATGTACACTTCCTCTTCTAGAATCCCATTCAAGAAGGCGGTTTTGACATCCATTTGCCAAATCTCATAATTATGAAATGCGGCAACCGCTAAGATAATCCTTATGGATCGAAGCATGGCAACTGGGGCGAAGGTTTCGTCATAGTGAAGACCATGAACTTGGGTGAAACCTTTTGCCACCAATCTTGCTTTATAAACATCATTATGTTTGTCTATGCCACTTTTGATCTTATAGAACCACTTACACTGAAGAGGTCGTACCTCCTTAGGTAAATCAACCAAGTCCCATACTTGATTGTCGTACATAGAATCCATTTCGGATTGCATGGCTCCTAGCCATAGCTTTGAGTCGGGACTAGAAATGGCAGCTTTGTAGGTAGTAGGTTCGTCACTTTCAAAAAGTAACACATTATAGTCATCCCCTTCCTCTATAATACCAAGGTATCTATCAGGTGGATGACTAATTATGCTTGACCTCCTAGGTTCCGAAGGAATAATGACCGTACTAGACGAAGAGGGAACGTTTTCCTCGTTGTCGTCCTTTTCGGTTTGTGGCTCTTGGACTTCATCAAGTTCAAATTTTCTCCCACTCTGTCTTTTAGAAATAAAATCATTTTCTAAAAAGACTGCATCACGAGACACAAACACTTTGTCCTCGTGTTTATTGTAGAAGTAATAAGCACGTGATTCCTTTGGATATCCTACAAAAAGACATTTGTCAGATTTGGGTGCGAGTTTATCGTCAGACTTATTCTTAACAAAAGCCTCGCATCCCCAAATTCTCATAAATGACAAATAAGGGAACTTTTCCTGTCCATATCTCATATGGAGTCTTGTTTGCCGCTTTAGTCGGGCTTCGATTTAGTGAAAATATTGCAGATAAGATAGCAAAACCCCAAAAATAATCATGAAGCTCTGTTAGACTCATCATAGATCGAACCATATCTAATAAAGTTCGATTTCTCCTTTCGGATACACCGTTTAATTGAGGTGTTCCAGGAGGTGTCCATTGTGATACTATACCACAATATTTCAGGTGTGAATCAAATTCATGGTTCAAGTATTCACCACCACGATCGGATCGTAGGGTTTTAATCTTTTTATTCAATTGGTTTTCTACTTCATTTTGAAATTCTTTGAATTTTTCAAAAGCATCACTTTTATGCCTCATCAAGTAGACCTATCCATATCTACTCAAGTCGTCGGTAAAAGTAATGAAGTAGTGATAACCACCTCTAGCTCGGATAGTCATTGGACCGCATACATCCGTATGTATAAGTCCTAATACTTCACTTGCTCGTGTCCCTTTTCCCGTAAAAGGAGCACGAGTCATCTTGCCTAGAAGACAAGATTCGCATACGCCATAAGATTCGTAATCGAATGGTTTGAGTACTTTAGATGATACAAGTCTCTTTATGCGTCGTTCGTTTATATGCCCTAAACGACAATGCCAAAGGTATGATTGATTAGGTTCACCTGTTTTGAGCTTCTTGTTTTCTACATGATAGACCTCTTTTGCAATATCTAGAACATAAATACCTCCAATAGAAATGGTCTCGCCATAAACCATTTCATTAAAAGCAAAAGTACAACAGTTGTTCTTAATACAAAATGAAAAACCTTCCATGTCTAACACGGAAATGGAGATAATGTTCTTGGTAAGAGTTGGTACATAATAGCAAATATTTAAATACAACTCTAAACCATTAGGCAAAAGAAGAACGTAGGTGCCCACGGAAACTGCGGCTACCTTAGCTCCATTTCCCATGCGCAGGTCCACGTCACCCTTGGCTAGTGCTTGCACGTCCCTCAGCCCATGTACATGATTACAAAGGTGAGAACAACAACCAGTATCAAATACCCAAAGAAGATGTACTAGCAAAGTAATATCTACTAATAGAGTGATGAAAGAATTTTTACCTTTGGAAGTTGTACACAAACCGTTTTTCTTGTCTTTCAAGTACTTGGGGCAATCGTTCCAATGCCCTTTGCATTACAATAATAGCAATCCGCCTCCGCGTGTTTGTTGAATTTGGGTTGGCCTTATATAAAAAGACCTTTGCTTTCCCTCTGCCGGATTTCTTGAAAGAGTCTTAACCTGTCCCTTGTCCTTCATCACAACCAAGGTTCAGGTTCTCATTTTCATGGGGAAAGAAAATTCCTTGGGTTCACTCCCACTAGCTTCCATGTCCCTCTCCGCTTGGGTGAGGAGTGCATGGAGTTCATGGAAACTCTTGTCCATGCCATTCATGTTATAGTTCACCCTAAATTGGGTGAACTTAGGTGAGAGTGAATGAAGGATTTTACCCACCACCAAATTCTTTGGAATTTTGCACCCTAGACGCTCTAAGGTGTCCGCGTACTCAACCATTTTGAGCACGTGTGGGCCAACTTTTTGGCCCCTTTGAAGCTTAGTATCAAAGAATTTCGTAATCGCCTCATATTGGACAATTTGAGGGGCTTGCGAAAACATTGAAGTGATCCTCGTGAATATCGCATATGCATTGAGAGAGATCAATTGGAGTTTGAGTTTGGGTGAGATTGACCAAATCAAGACCTTCTTGACGTCATTAGCAACCTTTAAATAAAGGTCATAATCGGCCCGAACTACCGCGGACGATCTAGGCGCGGGTTCGGTGGGGGGCTCTTCGACCAAGTAGCGAAGCACGTTATCGGATAACGCGGCACTCTTGATCGTTGATTCCCATTCAACGAAGTTACTTCCGTCATCCTTAAGGACACACTTGTCCATGACGGACCTCAACCATGAGTCTTTACCCAAGGATGCAACGATTGATGATGTGGACATTATGCGAATATGGTAACTACAACAAAAAGAAATATATAAACATTCATTGTTAATTTACTTGAAAAACATTTTAACAAGTTTAGCATTCATATAATGACCTCTCACTAAATTATATAAATGATTCCAAGACCCATCTTTAAATAAAAATAGTCATCGCATGCTACTTTTTATCTAGAAATGGTAAGTCGTTACTTGACTAATTCTACCCTTAGAACTCTTGGTTGAAGGATTTCAACTAAATCCATCTCCTAGTCCCAAGATAACGCTTATCTCGTTGAGTCCAATCCAATTTTAGCTTGTGATCGTATCACCCTACTTACCCGAGGTAAAAAAGGGACCCACGAGCGTGGTAGCCCTAATGAACACGGGATTCATAGGTGTTATTAATTGGTAAGGCTAATCTCAATTTTTAAATATGTGAGAGATCTTGTCAATTTAGTTATTAATTCCCTATAAGTGAACTAAGTCGGTGAATTGTGAATAACGTTGAATTGCCAATAAACGGTAAATAAGACTGCCATGGTGACGATTTTGGCAGAGCGGAAGTCAAGCAAGCAATTAAGCAACAATAAAATCCTAGTATGGCCACCTAGCTAATCAAAATTAACTAGATAGTTACAAATTCGGAAACCAACTCCTTGGTCCCTTGCCTCTTCACTTGGAACACATTCCAAAATGGCACCGTCTTGAGGGAGTCACCGGTCTTCTTAAAAATAATTACATATGTACAAATATACAAATTCCTATTATACATTTATTCTATAAAATAAAATTATTAAATTATACAAACCGGCGATACGAGATCGCAATAAAATTACAACCATACCGTATTCCCTTTAATACGGGGTCAATAACGATGAAAAAAACAACAGTCCATAAAGGTACAAAATTTGCATAAATTATTAAATAAATGAACATTCATTCATAACCATAAAGAAATAAATTGCTGCAAAATTCATGCCAAAATCGTCCTAAATTCAATTCATGCTCATTGTAGCTCGATTTTTCGGGATTTATTGATTTTTAACCATTAAAAATCACTATCAACATTTAAATCGCATTTAAATTCAAACTAATTAACTAAACTGATTTAGAACTCAAAATTAGTCACTACTAATTTTGTTGGTTATTAATTAGATTGATTTGATTTTATTTGCTAAATATTACGGTTTAATCATAACAATTATGAAATAAAACCAAAATAAAATATAAACATCATAAAATTTGAAACTAAAAATTTTGTACATTCTGGAAAATTTCCAGGATCTATAAAAACAAAAAACATTTGCCCAAAAAATTTAAATTAATTTTATGAACAAATAGCTTTGTATTTAATGGTTTTATCAAATAAAAACATTAGATATAGTAAAACAGTGAAACAAATTATGAAATTTCACCAAGAGTATCAACATCATAATGTTAAATGTACAAAAAATTTTCAAGACCATAAATGGACGTTTCAATTTTATGAACATTATAATCTCATATTATCGACATTTATCGTATAAAAATCAATGAACATGCAATACATAAGTAAAATTCACGAAATTTTACATACAATATGTAAGAAATGTATCATATTAAAATTTCATGGCCAGAATCAACATGAAACTATTTTTAGTTAACTTTTAACTCATAAAATGCATGTTAACTCGGTTTAAACGCCAAAAATCAAAATAAATAGCAAATTAATCCCTAAAATCACGAAATTTAACCACAAAAATTTTGAGGTCAGTAGGTATACATGCACCAAAAACATTTGTCAGAATCTTTGATTTATTAGTTATCTTATAACTTTAATAAAAATGTCCAAAATGAACATGCATGCTACAAGCCAGCTCTGATACCAATTGAAAGTCCATAGACCTTAATTAGACTCCTCTAATTATTTACTAAATTACTTTTTAATTTAGTTTATAATGATCTATGTAACATGCATGCAAATATAAAGACATTTATATAAGAGAAGAAAATTCCTCACATTGATGTGGAAAATATAAGGGCACAACAAGAACTCCTTCTTGTTGATCTTGAGCTACAAATATGGTTGAACACAAATAATCTCCAAGGTAGAAGATCTCCTCAAAGTTGCACCAAGATTAACCCAAATAATCTACCCTTATTATTAACTAGATAATAAGATAGATATAATACTACTAATACTAGACTATATTACTACACTAGTAATACTTAGTAAATATTAGTATATGAGAGTTTTAGAGAGAAGTTTAGTTTTGAGAGATGTATGGAAAAAATAAGAATGAACTTGTGAAGGAATGAACAACAATTGTTCTCCTTTTAAAGCCAAGAGGGCCGGTTTCATCATCACAAAATGGTGATTTTTTCTTCTTATTTTATTGCCATGTAAGGTGGTAATGTGTTGTAGTGAATAAAATGATATCATGTTTACTATTCATGTCATAAGCATATGTTGCTTGTGAGTGTGAATAAGAACAACAATCATCACCAACAACTACACATCAACCGGCCATGTGAGCCTCAAATTGATCCATTTTGATTTTTGATATTTGTCTCACAAATACTTATTGATCATATGGTTAATTATCTTGTATAATTAAGTGTTAATTTGATCAGATAACAATTATATGACTCAATTAAATAAATAATATGTACTTAACATTTTAAGTAATATTTTACCATTATATCAATATATAATGGGTCCCACAATGCATGGTTAATTTATTTTACAACTCCTTGTAAATATAATTAACTAATTACCTCTATCTCAAAACCTCAACTAATTTCGTAATTTAACGATTAATTACTAAGTTAAATCTTATTTAATCGTATTAAAATAAGATATAAATTTATTAGTCAATTATCGCATAATTGAAAAAATAAACTTAATCGAATTTGAGTTCTTAACTCAATTTCTAACAATTAACTCTCATACATATCGAATATATGTAATGTACTAATTAACTGTATCATATACAAATAATTAGTTACTATTTGGATTTCATCCTATAGGTGTGACCGAAAGGGATCAGTTGATCACCGTCGTCATACGACAATAACGTCAAACTCTAGTCAGCCAACCGTTATTGATTTACGTTAATCAACTGACTAATCATATATATAGTCAATAAATATCCCAATTATATTCCTTAATAAGATTCATTATGTGGCGCACTATTGTGGAGGACACCTACTCCAAGAGCAAGAACGCAGCCAATCGCTGCCAGGGGTATTAATCCTGCATTAGTTTGATACCAAGATATTCAAAAGTACATCAAACTCCTAGAAAAGTATCGTGCATCATCATATTGAACGTAATTATACATATACACTGCTGATAACAGCCTCGACGAATATAAAAGAAACAAAGTTTAGCAGATCCCTACAATTCCAGATTGCCAGGAACATGATGAGATGAGAAGAAGGAAAAATAGACTTAACCCATTAGGACAACTAAAACAGACTAGAAAATATCCAGAAAACATATAGTCAATGTTACTTTGGAAGTTGGAACTCCACTTTTGTTGACTGTCATGTGTGACAAGTCGAATCCACCAGTCCGACACAAAATGACTCTTTTAGCTACTTCCTCTGTTCCATTTGGTTGTATACGTTTGCTTTATCACGTATGCCAATGCTCTTTTTGTTCTGTTTATATCTTTAGTTACATGTTATTAAAAATTATAAAATTTTGATATTAATATTGTTCTCGGTAAGACAATTTAAACAAGATCTCACATGACTATCTTTTACATCATATATTAGAAGTTGTATTAAAGATTCTTCTAACTTATGAATAGTGCCGAAAAAGCAAACGTATACAACCAAATGGAACAGAGGAAGTACATTTTAGGCCGTGAAAGACAAGACTTTTTTTTTCTCAAAATAGCTGTGTCTAACACTCTATCACCATATTGTGACCGACACTTGCAAATGTGGCAACCGAGTCCAGGTAACATAGCAGATAGTAATACAACTGGACAGACAAAAGAGTAGCACGAGACAGTGACCATCAGAATAATATACACGAATTAAGTAAAATAATGCTTTTAATAACTATTATATACTCATAGGCCTTTCTTGGCGACCATTTCTTCAATCAAGAAGACATTGTGATCCTTAAATGACTCTGGCAAAATTATGACAGGAAAAGATTGTACTAGGCCAAAAACGGCAAGTGCAACATAACTCATATAGCAGTGCTGCCTCATGTCTTACGTTTGCATGCTCCATAAATTGACAAAATCACAAGAAAGTTCTCTACAGGAGATGTAGATGATCCCACGCATGTAATTATTGTTAAAGGGTTCCAAAGGTAAACCAGAGCAGCAATATTCCCAGATGAGTAAACTCCTGGAATAAAACAAAAACTGGTTGTTTAGCTCAGTGAGAACAACAATGAGTGCGCAAAACAAAGGGAGTAAACATGTTTGCAAGTTATATACAGTTTGTTATTTTTATAGGATAATAAGCTTACCCAAGGTTTTGAAATCTTGATCACACCCTAATGATTTTAAGCTTTGATCATATGTCCATTGAAGCCTCTGCCCAGTTGCTCGAAGAAGCAACGCAGAAGCAAAATCTGCAACCACAAATAGCAAACTATATCCAAGTGTTGATATTAAGTTCTCGTAAGATCTTTTACCTAGGTAATGTCGATTCATACCAATTGACTTATGAATTAAATACAGGATGCATTACAGATTGCAAATGGTTTACATTGTTTCAAAAGGTATTCCGTTTGTTCGTCAAAATTAAGTTGAGTTCAGGTAGTTGAAAAACAGATCCTATTGCCTCCCTAAGAAAGGAACGAGGGCAAGGGCAAAAGAAAGCAGGAGTAGTAAAAACATGACTATATTCAAAATGAAACCGCGACAATGGCCACATTGAAGTCCTATACAAAAAAAGGTTAAATGAAGATGAAGAGTATACCTGCACAAAATGTGGGGAGGGATGCCATTGTTTCTTGGGAGATTGCAACAAATAATGAAAACAATTAGGGAATTAAATAGAGTAAGAGTAAGAATTCAAATGAATCAAGATATGAAATGGTACCTTGTAACAGTCAATGGACCCAGCAGTGATAGTAGGAGCGGAGAACTGTGATACATAGACCCTACAAACACACGAGTTTTAGTTTTATTACTACGATTTCCGTCTCGATCATTTGTTTAGCTTTTTATATATACATTCATTATAACCTGCGTAAGGAGAGATAGATGCATTGTTCTTCAACCAGTAACCTTCAGCCACTGAAATAATCAAATCAAATCAAATAAAATTAAATAAAAAGTAAGTATTATGGGATGATGTGATAAAGAGAAAGAGAAAGGGAGTTTACAGCGGCGGAGAGAAGTGAGGGGAGTGGAGAGTTCAGGACGAGAAGCCAAGTGAGTTGTTTGGGAAGAAATAAATGAGAATGACTCGAAATATAATTGATCCAATTCCCCATTTCCAGAATGATATCTTCGTCTTCATTGATACTAACCCACCCATCTTCACTTCTTCTCTTCTTCTTCTTTTATAAACTCCGATGCCTTACTTCTTTCATTTTCTAATGGCTTACTAATGTTTTGAGGGTCATTTAAGAACATGTGCAATGGTTAACCAAAAGGACTTGTTTGCAAATTAAAAAAAATTTAAACTACTTGCTTAATCATTGGAGTGCTCCACATAGACTAGCTTACTTGGAGCTAGTAGCTTGACCCACATAAAAAAATCTACCACTTAAATACACACATGTGAAAAGTTAAGCCACAAAACTTGTAGTTTTACCCAGGGGCGGATCAAGGATTTTAGTAAAGGGGTGGCAAAGTATAAAAAAAATTGCGGACAACATTTATACATTAAAATTCTGATATCGTCAATTTTCGAGTGGCCGATATCTTATAACAAGTTTGTCAATAAGGACTCCTTTTGGTTGATATTAATAGGGATTCCAAACGAAATTAGGGTTTGGAAATATAAAATTAGGGTTTGGAAAATTAGCAATCTAAAAAATTAACAATCTAACAATCTAAATCGGTAAATCCATAGCAATATATTAATCTAACAATCTAATTATCTAAATCTAAGTATCTAACATTATTAACTACAAAAATAATCGAATCAAAGTGGAAAAACTTGGATATTTCAGATTTGGGGGAAGAACTTACTTAAGATTTGGGGAAAACTGGAAAAGTCGGAAAAAAGAGTCGAGCCGTTGACGGAGGAGGCCGACTGGACGGAGCAGAGAGCTGGAGCCGCGGAGGTGGAGGACTGGTCGAGTGGAGTCCGGAGGATCGGAGTTACTGTGTGGTTTATTAGGTTTTTGTTTTTGTGTTTTGGAGTGTGAGAATGGTAGTCGACCAAGTTTTGTGGAAGTAATTTTTTTTTTTTGGGTTAGTGTAGGGACTTGCCTATACGGGCCTACACCAAGATCCGCCCCTGGTTTTACCATTGGGGTACTTTGTAACTTAAAAGTGAATTAGCTTGAAAATATGATGTGGCAAATTAAGCTAGTAGTCTTATTGCTTACCATTGGAGATGCTCTAATGAGAGTACTCCGACACTTCTCGAATTATTCTAAACTTCAGTTTAACTAGTACTATTTTTATACTCGTGCTAAAATGCACGGATTACTTTTAAAATTATCATTTTCGAAATATACTAATTAAACAAATATATAATTACTGTCAATTTTTTGTTCGATCAACATGCAATTTATTATTGTGAGCTCATGATTTATATAGATGGTGTATGTGTGTTATTTTTATAATCTTAGTCGATTTCAATTTGTTCTTAACATGTATTTGTATAATAATATGCGAAGTATATGAGAATTGTAATAATTTGTATATTATGTATATAATTTTTGGAATGTAAATATATTTTTTTTTGGGATGGTAATTTTAAATTTTGTCGATTGTTATATTTTTTCCGAATTAGCATAGTATAAGTAAGGAAATCATATTATATAAGTCATACGAAGTACTATATGATACGCCATCATATTATAATCATAATTATACAGTCATAATTATATAGTGGAATGTAAATAGTTGGTGTGGGAGGAGAGAGTTAAATTAAATGTTTTGGAAATTGTGTGGGTTCTACATGCAAAAAAAAACTGAGTTTCTTCCAGGCCGGCTGGTTAACCTCGACGACGTTTTCATTACGAAAGACGATAATGCCCTTGTGCACTTAGACTCTCTATCTCTCTTCTCTCTCTCTTATATCTAATTCTCCCAAAATCAAATACAACTAATTCAACTAAAAAAATAAAAAAATTACAACAACAACAATTTCACTAAATCGATTATCATGACGGACGAACAATCTTCAGTATGTTTACAAATTAATCAAAATTTAAATTTGTCATTTTTCCCCGGAATCCGTTAGTTGTTTGTTTATACTTAATTAAGTTAATTGATTTACGTTACGTCTTAGTTAGTTAGAATTCAAATGCGTATTTTTAAAAAAAATTGGAAAAAATATCATGGTCAAACAAGGAACTGGATGTCATGGACCATGGCCAGACATTGAAAATAAACGTCCAGCCATGGCTAGACATCCATTTCCAACGTCTGACGTTCATTTTCAATGCCTGGCCATGGTCATGATACTCAGTTCTATGTCTGACCATGGTTAAGTCATGTAAGTTTAATGTCTGACCATGGTCAGATGATATTTATTTTTTATAACCCCGTTTAATAACATTTTAGGTATGCAGATCAAGATTTACTAATATATGTTAAATATTTAATGTCTAATTAGCATCCTATTTGCATTGAACATGACTCGTTAGAGGATTTCGGGAATAATAACATTGATTAATATCCGTACTTTGAGACAACATTGGATTTTGATACCCGTGATGATGCCTTTAATTGGGCGAGTAAGATTGCAATGGAACATGGTTTTGCATTGGTTAAAGCAAATAATGGGCCAAAAAACAGAAGACGAGACGGGTTGTTGGCATCTTACTTTCGATGTTCAAGGTATGGTAGACCTCCTCCAATTGATGATCCTAAGAAGCGACGTAGGTCGAATAAGTGTGGATGCAGTTTCCGTATCCGAGCCGTGCAGAACTACCCTCGTCAAGGTGATGATAGCGGGGCAGTTTGGAACACTATCACCGCCGAGGGTAAAGGGTTTCACAACCATGGGGAGGTGGTTTACAAGGACGGTGATCGTCATTTTGCGGCTTTGGATGACGAGGAGAAAGCATATGTGAAGCAATAGGTTAATGCCGGTGTGCTCCCAGGAGATATAAAGAAACTTTTCACCAAGGAACGCCGGGTAACCCTCAATCGTCAAATAATCAGATTTATAACGAGACCAAAAAACTGAGGCGGGAATTTAGGTGTGGAAGGAACACCGCACAACAAATGTTTGCTCTTGCCGTCGAAGCGCATTATTTGCAGTGGCATGAGAATGATCCCGAGACACGACAAATCTCTCATATATTCATGGCACATCCTGTAGCCGTGCAGCTATTCTGAGCCTATCCTTATGTTGTGCTCATTGATTTGACATACAAGACAAACACCTACAAGAATCCACTAGTTGAGATTATCGGTGTTACCCCGACAGGGAATTCGTTCCTAATTGCTTGTGCACTTGTTGCTACAGAGTCCGAGGCTTCCTACACGTGGATATTGAGGCGGTTGTCGGACATTCTCACATGTGTCTTTGTTTCCCCTACGGTCTTCGTCACCTGATATGCGAGATTTATGTCGTTCTAAGTCCGCTATCAAACAATATTTATAAGTCCAAACTAAAACTAACTAGGGCAGCTAGTGATAAGTCCGGGTCGATCACAGGGAGGCGGTCGATCTAAGGTCTAAACAGTCTAAAGGGTGAGGAAGTTGCTTGTTCGGCCTCCTAACCACCCCTAGCGACTCTGATAACTGGTTCGGTCTCACAGAAATCACTATCCTATATGTCTACCGATCGGTATAAGGGTATGCCGATTGGTGTCAGGTCTATCTTCCCAATCACTTGGTCAGTCTCAGGGGAAATACACTAAACAAATGATAACCTAGCGTCCTAGGTCAGTCAAACGACAATTAAATCAAACATAGGTTCAGATGCATAAACGGTTTAATTGGAACCCCCAAATCCCGGATCCACAATAGTTCACCCTAGCCCTAGCATGCAGATTAGCTACTCATGGGTGAAATAGATCTAAGCATATGAACTACTGTAATGGCGGTAAACATGATAGCAAAGCGATGTAGAAACAATAAACGAACGAAATAACTAATTGCGAAAATGACAGAAAACAAAATAAAACTGAATCAGAACCTGAATTAGGGCAAAAACAAGGAAAACGCCGATCGGCCTCAAGCTATGCCGATCGGTATAGTGTTGTAAATGAACGAAAACTTAAAACTAATCGACTAAAATGTAAAACAATAATCTAAAATGGTGTTTTAGAGCGGAACTCGATCCGTGACAAGGGATCTTGCGTCTAGGGAGAGATATCCCCTCACTCTCTTCACTTCCCCTTCATATAGGGTTAGGTTTTCTCTGATTTGGGCCCGATCTCGCGTCCTAGTGGCTTGGGCTTCGATAAGCTCGAGTCCCTTCCCCAACAAAGCGTGCCCCGTGGATTAGAGAGGTAGTTGGACCATCCCTCTAGGCTCCCACCGATTGGTGGATGGGTCTTGATGATAGGTGTGGGCTTGAATTGTCCTGTATAGGTCTTCATTTGATAGTTCAAGGTAGATGTGGGCTCCCAACGATAGGTGGGCTTGTATGAAGTGTCCACAAGGCTTAGGAAGAAGTGGAAAGGGCCCCCAGGATGTCTCTGCCGATCGGTCGTAGGCATTGCCGATCGGTGGTAGGCTATTTGGCCCTTGGTCGATCTGCTGGAGTCATTGCCGATCGGAGGCACTGTTAAATTCCTGCACCGCGCACTGAACTTAAAACGTCCGCCATTTCTTCGTTACTTGGCGGATTTTGGCGTTCTTGGTCTCATTCCGAAGCTAAGAAAGAGATCTATCTTATCCATTTTGAATCGCCTCAATCACATATCTAGAACTCAATCTATTTCCCTTCAAACTATCCAAAATGCATCCAAAAGCACCCCGAGAAGTCCTAAACCTGCAATTGAGGAACAAAACATACCAAAGTAGCATAGGCGAGGGATATGACATGAAATCGGCTCAAATGAGCTATAAGTAAGACTGAAATGGGGGCGAATAAGTGTGTAAATGTGCATATAAAATATGCACATCAAACTCCCCCAAACCAAACCTTTACTTGTCCTCAAGTAAACATAAACCAAAGCACACTTAATGACCACGGTAAGAGATAACGACTCTGGACACTCCTGCTTTCTGTTCATCCAAACTATGGCTTTCACAAATAGATAAGAACAAGTGCACAAGAGTCGACCTTCAAAACAAGTCTTATACATGCCTAAATTTCAATGTTCTTCATGAATAACGCAAGACCTTGCAAACGAGCTCAAAAGTAGAGACTCAACAAGCACACTCAATAACATGATCCAAGTTCGTAAATAATACTCGTAGTACTAAAAGATCTCAAGGTATGTTGGGCACAAGGTTGTAATGGGGCTATGTTCAAATAGGTGAAAGATGGGTGCGTGCTAACGCGTATGGGAGTGTGGGGCTAAAAAAAACTGGTGGTTGCGCTACCACTAATGAAAAGACCCAAACGTCCATAACATTAACCAATACCGATCATAGGCAAAAATTCGAATCTCTTGACATTATCATAACTTCAGTATTTGTACTTCACACAATAGGAATTCACATTTACGTATTAATAGCACCATTTTGGAACTGCTACCTTCACAATAGATCTCAGTACTTCACTTTATTGTTTGGAAACTCAACTTTCGATGACTTCTCTTGCTGTATAACTTGCTATGAAGCTGAATTATTCTCCAGACATTCATATAACACTGAAACAGGCCAAAAACAGATCCTTGCTGATCGGCATACTACCTTCACCGATCGGTGTACTAGGCCACACCGATAGGTATCAGCTCAAAAACTTCAAAAATCAGGCCCTTTTCTTCATTTGACACGCTTTCGTGACATAACTCTCTTATACGCAACCATTACAGTCTGGGTAGGATGTTTTTACGATGTAGTTCATAATTTGTAAGGTTGTAACCAAGGTAGTCAATATAGTCTTGTGAAACGTGGTCAATAAAGAGTGGATCCTACATCTAAAGGGACGAATCAAGGCAATTTGGGTTAGTGGAGTTCAAATTTAAGTGAATGCCCGGTCCGCGGACCTAGGGTGCATACCTTCGGAAATTACAACGAGTCAATATTTACACTTATGAATCAAGCACGAGCATACAGGTTAAGAATTACAGTACGTCATTGAGAAGCATTTCGATACAAAGTAGATTCACATCAAACAAGTCAATTTAGACATGTTAGACTCGTTAATCCAATCTAATCTCAATATGTCATATCATATAAGTTAGGCCACAGTTGAGATAAATTAAGCTAAGTGTATATATCTTCATCGTCGTTTTGCACATCTCAAACCAATACACACACATAAACAGTTCTAAAAATTTTATTTTCACGTATGATCATGCAACTGCTTATAGTACATATGAATGAAGCACATATGAAGCACACAATCAAAACCCTCCCCCAAACCAAACTCGTCATTGTCCTCAATTGGCGAAAATCGGTGCAAAGGTGGTTAAAGAAGAATGGGGAATGCAGGTGAGAGTGAAAGTGGAGAGGGTAGACTTACAGAATGAGTGAGAGTTCCCCCAAACCGGTTCAAAGCAAGGCGGTGAATGGTGAACATGTCCTCACCATCCCGAGCTATCATCAGCTAGACGGCTCCGTCATTACCTGTAGCATTACAAAACAGGAGGAAAAATGTCTCTCTCGCTCTCATCTCACAAATGTCTTAAAATGTCTCAAAACGAAAGCAAAAATTGTCTAACTATTACAACTGAAATAAGATTGTTCCAAAAACGAAAAGCAAATAACAACGGGTTGCCTCCCGGAAGCGCTGGTTTCAGTTAGGTCCCGCACGACCTTGTTTAGCTTCGGATCAAGTGTAGGGAATGTCATCAGCACAGGCCTCTCTTGGCCTCCAAACAGCACGAGCATCCACAGGAGGATGGTTGGCCCATAGTACACTCGGCAGACCGGCAAGTGGTGAATCTCCGTGCCCGGTTGATCTCGGATGGCCTCGCCAATCACGTGAGTCATAAATTCCTGCATCCAAAGGTTGAAAAGTCTCCAAGGTGTCTCCAAAGATGTGAGACGGAGATATAACATTAACAGAACAGGCAGAACTCATAGCATCAACACTAGCAGGAGACAGGGGAAGGTCAGAACTAACAATCTGGGGCAGGGGATGATCATGGAGCTCTGTGGGGGGTGGATGCTGATCGGCAAGGGTGTGAGGCCGATCGGTGGGTACTGCAGACTGACAGGTGAGGTCTCCAAACTGGTAGGTGGGGTCCTTTAATGGCCGGTTCTGGTCTCTAATGATCGAATTGGTCTTTACAACTAAGGGAGAGCGGGGTGTATCATAAGGTTTAAACACTAGAAGTTCACCCCCCACCTTAAAAGTCAAGGTCCTCTTAGCAACATCAATTATAGCACCTGTAGTGTGTAGAAAAGGTCTCCCTAAGATGATAGGGATGTCGGCATTTTCAGGTATGTCTAACACTACGAAATCGACCGGTATGTAAAACCCACCCATCTTAACCGGGACATCCTCAAGTAAACCCAAAGGTCGTGAAGTGGTCCTATCCGCCATTTGGACTGTCATATTCGAGCTCTTGAATTGGGTCAAGCCCATCTTCATAGCTAAGGATAAGGGTAGGACACTAACACTAGCTCCTAGGTCACATAAGGCATTATCTATATTAAGGGCGCCTATGGTACATGGGATGCTGAAACTACCGGGGTCACCTAGTTTAGGTGGAGAGTCACTTTGTCGAGGTGCACTACACCTTTCTGTAAAAGCGACGGTCTCAACCTTGGGGAGGGTCTTTTTCCGGGTTAAGATGTCTTTTAGGAATTTAGTATAAGAGGGTACTTGCAAAACTAAATCTAGAAATGTAATAGTGATGTCAAGTTTAGTAAGTACCTCTTTGAACTTACCGAATTGTTCCTCGTAGGGGGATTTCTTCTTAAGACGACCAGGGAAGGGAAGCTTAATCTTCATCCCAGCTTCTTCTGCCTGCTTCCCTTTCCCCAAACCAGCTTCATCATCATTCCCAGAAGCTTTGAAAAGTTCAGACCGATCGGTATAGGGGATGGGACGATCGGTGGGAGTGATATTCTGGCCATTTTCTTCGTTTTTCTGCTTCTCAGACCTCTCAGCATTCTTCTCAGAACTTACTGCTCTGTCCTCAGCCTCATAGGTGGTCCCACTCCTCAATGTTATGGCATTCACATGGTGGACATGATCGGTGGTTTTGCTAGGCTGAGATGGGAGGTGGCCTTGCTGCCTTTGAGCTTGTGAGGCAGCTAGTTGAGCTATCTGAATCTCCAAGTTCTTAATAGCCCCCGCCTTTTCTTGGTCCATTTTAGCCACTTGAGCAATGAGGTGCTCCTGGCTTTTCTGCATTCCCATCAGCATCATCCTCAAATCGTTCATATCTGTGAATGTAGGAGGCTTGAAGGGTTGAGGTCTGTTTTGTTGCTGGTATGGAACTTGACCGATCGGTTGAGATGGTTGGCCGATCGGTGGATGCTGGTACTGAGGGTTTGGCCTGTTGTACTGCTGGTTGAAGTTCTGCTGCTGATAGTTCTGATAAGCAGCAACCTGTTCTACTACCCCTGGGTACCCAAAATTGTCCAGAATGTATTGTTGTTGGAGGGCACCGATCGGTGAGGGTATAGGGCTGATCGGTGGAGCTGTGTGTTTCCTTCAAACTGGCCAACTGTGCTTTAGATCCTCGATCTGCGAGGTCATGCTCTGCTGGAAATAAGAATCATCCCCTATAGCACCAACTGTGGTACTTGACTGGCCATACCGGATACTATGGCTGGCCATAGTTTCAATGATGTTACGAGCCTCAGCAACCTCCACAGAAGAAAACATCCCATTAGCTGCTGAATCTAAGGTCCTCCTCGAGTCCGCTGTTAAGGTATTGTAGAATGTCATCGCCATGAACCCTTCTCCAAACACATGATGTGGGCATTGCTTCTCCAGGGTTTTGAACCTCTCCCAAGCATCGTAGAGATTCTCATTGAGGCGCTGTCTAAACCCGGTGATTTGCATCCTTAGGTTGGCCGTCCTCTCCGGCGGGAAAAACTTTCTGTAGAAAGCAAGGACTAGGGTGGCCCATGTATTGCTAGTTGCGACCGGCAAGGTTTCCAGCCAAGATGATGCTTTGTCCCTCAATGAAGGAGCGAACATCATCCTCCGGAGTTGATCTTGTGTCACCCCTTCGTGGGTGATCAATTGGCAAAGGTCACAAAATATGTTTAAGTGGCGAGCTGGGTCTTCGGATGGTGCACCCCCAAATTGTTCTTTGTGGATGAGGTTGTAGAAGGATGGGTCAATTTTAAAGTTGGTTGCTGTGAGGTTAGGGCTGGGAGTCCCTGTGGGCACCTGTGCAGCAGTAGGCATCCCTTCATCACTAAGTTTAGGCATTGTGGTTCTTGGTGATGTTGGTGGGGTTGATGTAGGTGATATTGTAGGTGATGGTGAAGATGTTGACAATTGCTCACTAATCCTCTCTGCAAGTCTTTGATTCTTGCGCAGGGTCCTTTCTGGTTCAGGATCGAATGTAAGTAGGATCCCAGAACGTCTCCTGTGCATAAAAACTTAGAGAAAACAGTCAGAAAGCAAGAGCACCGATCGGCGGTAGGTCTGACCGATCGGTGTAGAGATAAAACTGAACCTAAAGACCCTAAAAATCAATTTGAAACTATTGCCTCCCCGGCAACGGCGCCATTTTGATATGCGAGATTTATGTCGTTCTAAGTCCGCTATCAAACAATATTTATAAGTCCAAACTAAAACTAACTAGGGCAGCTAGTGATAAGTCCGGGTCGATCACAGGGAGGCGGTCGATCTAAGGTCTAAACAGTCTAAAGGGTGAGGAAGTTGCTTGTTCGGCCTCCTAACCACCCCTAGCGACTCTGATAACTGGTTCGGTCTCACAGAAATCACTATCCTATATGTCTACCGATCGGTATAAGGGTATGCCGATTGGTGTCAGGTCTATCTTCCCAATCACTTGGTCAGTCTCAGGGGAAATACACTAAACAAATGATAACCTAGCGTCCTAGGTCAGTCAAACGACAATTTAATCAAAAATAGGTTCAGATGCATAAACGGTTTAATTGGAACCCCCAAATCCCGGATCCACAATAGTTCACCCTAGCCCTAGCATGCAGATTAGCTACTCATGGGTGAAATAGATCTAAGCATATGAACTACTGTAATGGCGGTAAACATGATAGCAAAGCGATGTATAAACAATAAACGAACGAAATAAATAATTGCGAAAATGACAGAAAACAAAATAAAACTGAATCAGAACCTGAATTAGGGCAAAAACAAGGAAAACGCCGATCGGCCTCAAGCTATGCCGATCGGTATAGTGTTGTAAATGAACGAAAACTTAAAACTAATCGACTAAAATGTAAAACAATAATCTAAAATGGTGTTTTAGAGCGGAAACTCGATCCGTGACAAGGGATCTTGCGTCTTGGGAGAGATACCCCCTCACTCTCTTCACTTCCCCTTCATATAGGGTTAGGTTTTCTCTGATTTGGGCCCGATCTCGCGTCCTAGTGGCTTGGGCTTCGATAAGCTCGAGTCCCTTCCCCAACAAAGCGTGCCCCGTGGATTAGAGAGGTAGTTGGACCATCCCTCTAGGCTCCCACCGATTGTTGGATGGGTCTTGACGATAGGTGTGGGCTTGAATTGTCCTGTATAGGTCTTCATTTGATAGTTCAAGGTAGATGTGGGCTCCCAACGATAGGTGGGCTTGTATGAAGTGTCCACAAGGCTTAGGAAGAAGTGGAAAGGGCCCCCAGGATGTCTCTGCCGATCGGTCGTAGGCATTGCCGATCGGTGGTATGCCATTTGGCCCTTGGTCGATCTGCTGGAGTCATTGCCGATCGGAGGCACTGTTAAATTCCTGCACCGCGCACTGAACTTAAAACGTCCGCCATTTCTTCGTTACTTGGCGGATTTTGGCGTTCTTGGTCTCATTCCGAAGCTAAGAAAGAGATATATCTTATCCATTTTGAATCGCCTCAATCACATATCTAGAACTCAATCTATTTCCCTTCAAACTATCCAAAATGCATCCAAAAGCACCCCGAGAAGTCCTAAACCTGCAATTGAGGAACAAAACATACCAAAGTAGCATAGGCGAGGGATATGACATGAAATCGGCTCATATGAGCTATAAGTAAGACTGAAATGGGGGCGAATAAGTGTGTAAATGTGCATATAAAATATGCACATCATCACCGACCGGGAGTTGGGTTTGATCGCCGCTCTTGGGGAGGTGTATCCCGGTTCTAGTCATTTCTTGTGTCGGTGGCACGTGAACCGCACCATCAATGCCAAAACCCTGAACATTTACAAGACTGAGTGGTACATATATCTTGTTTACTATAATCCAGAATCGGGTTGGATACGGGTTATCGATGCATTCGCCGTGGAAGAGTTTGAAAGAGCTTGGGAGTGTTTTCGCATCAAGTGGGTTGCCTTAGGGAACTATGTTCGGAACACTTGTGGTCAATACAAGAAGAAGTTTGTGCGATGTTATACAAACGATGTCCTACATTTCGGTAACATGTCTACTTCCCGTGTGGAGTCGGCTCATTCTCTACTTTGTACCAAAGAAACATCGAGAACTGGAACACTTGCATGGGATCCAATCCGGGAAGAAATTGGAGAAGAATAAATGATAGCACTGATGATGAAGTTGCAAGGAAGTTGAGCTTTGGTTAACAACTTTATTAATATTTGTAATGTAATTTAGTTAATCTTATTTTATTAATAATAAATTAGTTTAATCTTAATCAATAAGATGATTGGACTAGTCAACTGACAACTTTAATAAAATTCTGAAAATGGTCGGACAACTCAAGTGACAACTTTAATCATTACTTAAAAACTTGAAAATATTACAACGATTTTTGCAGATTACAACTTAATAATGAAAACTTAAACATTGATTGCAGACAACAACTTAATAATTAGAACTAAATAAACTACGAACAACTCCTCCTCTTAATACACTTAATCAAATAAGCCAACACTTAATCAGTTGAATATCCTTCGGATGAAGAACCATTAGGCCTATAAAACTCCTCCTCTTCGTGAGTTACATACATTTCATAGGTGTTAAGACTCTGAAATGGCCCCACGAACATCCGGTCGTCCCCCGAACATAGAGAGTGTAAGGTCTATATGGAACAATTGTCAAACACCTCTTGAAAGGTTTAACTATCTCCAACCTCACTTTTTCCCACTCACTTCGCTTCAGGATGACAGTTTCTGTATACAAAAATTAATCTTCATAATAATGTCCACAAAATCATTAATTAGATGAATTGGTCAACAGATTAAAAGTAATGATACCTTCTGTTAAGTTCCTAGGATGAATTGAAGGGTTGTTGAGACCGTAAATAGGTCCACACATTAGTTGAAGTGAGGAAAGGGAAGGATTGCCACGACTTATGAAATTATTAATTACATGATTATTCAACACAATCATAAGGCGGTCGAATAGTAATGAAAACTCGTTAACTACCTCATTAATTTTATTTTGATAATAATTCACTAGTTGTATGTTAGTCATCACCCTGATTAAAGTATATGATAAGAGAGGTAATATATTTTAAGAGTAGCGAGAAGATAGTGAGTTGTGTGAAAAACTTTTGTTGGGTGAAGGGTTTAAATAGAGGAAATGCTAGGGTTTTCATGTTGTGGCCAATTAAAAAAAAAAAGATAAGTCAACACTACATAAAAAAATAACTAATAACATAAAAAATAAAAGATAAGTCAATACTACATAAAACCAAATAAAAAACAAATCCGATGCATAACTATTCGGTACTAGTTACCCTCATCATGGGTGTCGTTGTACATGCTCATCTGACTAAACCAAATATCTAGCTGATGTCGCTGCATCTCCCGAGTAGGGTGCCGATAGACATCTGAGAACTGGCGACTAAGTGTGATGGCTACCTCCGGCTCAGCGTGAAAAGTTGGACGGCTAAACTTTAGATGATCTGAAGGTGGAAAAAAGAACCGGTGAGAAATATCATCGTACTATCTCTCGTAGTCTCGAGATACCTCGAAAGGCATCATAGCTCGTCGGGATCGGCTCTCGAAGTTGACCACAGAAGTCTCGTGGCCCCACATCGTATCGGGCTCGTGGCCAAAGTCCCCAGTATAACAGTTCTTTGCCGGACGGTACTCAGTACATGGGATCGACATCGCCATCGGGATAGTCTAAATATACCCAAATTGGGGCATACACCGATCGGGCCGGTACGACTCAACTATGGACTGAAATATGATATAGCTGGAATAGCGAGAGTATCTCGAAGAACTCGGCATACACGTCCAATAAGGCATCCATCTGACATGCTCTCCCCTAAGCCCGTCCAACCTGTAACGGTACATCTGAAAATGGCCAGGGTCGCCCTTAAACCGAGGAGCGTGCCTCCAAGCATCGACCCGTGGCTTCCCCTCCAAATAATCTCCTCCGTGTGGTCGAAACTGGGGGAAGTACTCGTAGATCCATTCCTGCAATAAGGGTAGACACCCACTAACACCGCGAGCCTCTCGTCACGATGCCATGCTTAGCTGCCGGTATAAATAAGCCAAACAAGCGGCACCCCAAGCATACTCACTAACCCGCTCGAGATCATCAAGAATGGGTAACAGCTGAGCTGACACCCTATCCCCGGACTTGTCCACAAACAAAGTATGTCCCAACAACAACACCAAATAAGCACGGAGGGAGTCATGCTTGTTCCCTTTCGTGACATAGGACCTCAAAGACGACACCAACAAGCCACCGCCCTTATATAACGGTGGTGCCACATCGTCGGGAAGTATGCCGAAAAAGCGTGCCACATCCCTCTTCAAACCCATCTCCTCCCTTGAAGAATCCGTAACAGACGTACCCTGCACAAACACCCTCGAACCAAGAGGTCGAATCCCAAGAATCTCCTCCACATCGTGAAGCGTAATGGTGATCTCCCCGAACGACATATGAAATGTGTTCGTATCCGCTTGCCACCTCTTTATAAATGCGCTCATCAGGTTCTCATCCAAAGCCGTCGTAGAACACATCGTCAAACCACTCAGCCCGGTCAACCGAAACCTCCTAACAACATCACCCGACACCTTCATCTTCCCTAACCCATCAACATAACCCAGCCTCTCATAGCACTTAATAAAGGATCTAGCCGCCTCGGTCTCGGTCCAACTACTAAATGCCACATGCCCACCAAAACTCCGTAACACAGAAATGTTACGGGGCGCACTAGAAACTGGGGCTCTAAGGAGCCAATCAGTGTCACTACGCGGCTTCTTCCGCGGCTCCCTCTCTGAACCATCCTGCAACCTAGAGTAGCGGCCTAAGGTGTCACGAGCCAAACTCTGAGACAACGGTAACTGGGATCTCGGGTTCGGTACGGACCGATCAACCATAGCCTCCTCCCCCTCCGACTCCTCGTCTACCAAATCATCTCCCCTATAAGCATCGTCGACCAAACCCTCTTCCTCGAAACCCTCATCGATCTAACGAACACTACCTCGTACCTCATGTGACATCTCCCTCTCAGAAATACCGCTACCAACGGGATCAAATCTACACCGAATGACAATGCGAGGTATTCGTGCACTAGAAGGCTCCTCCCGAGCACGACGCTTTGAAGCCGTGACTCTCCGGTTCACCGTACGATCCTCGGGAAGCATAACGCTCTTTCCTCGATCTCCCATCTGCATTAGACAATTTAAAACGTTGAAATAAGCGATAATAATATTCCTAAAACATATTTTCATCCAACAAATTAATTTAATCAATTTAATTAACAAATTATAAAAAAAATTTCAAAGAAACCATGGACGGACTTTTAATAAAAAAAATCCAAACCATGGGCGGTTTTTTTTCCATGGAAATCCCACCATGGTGGGACGTCCAATTCACATTTCCAACCATGGTTGGGCTCCCAGTTTCTTCGTCCATCCATGGTGGGATTTGGAGGAAAGAAAATCCCCCAATGGCTGAACGAAGAAACCACACGTCCAACCACGGGGGAAATTTTTTTTCCTCCAAATCCCACCATGGTGGGATGAAGAACTAGAAAAAAAAATGTAATTTTGTTTCTTTATATACAAACTATTAACACAAATCTAAATAACAAACAACAACAAATAACAACATCACATTAACAACAAACATGTAGTTTAACTAAAAGTTTACAACAAAAAACAACAAATCTAACAATAAAACAAAAAAATTATATACAATAAGAAACTAACAACAATAAATCTATTAGTTTAACTAAAAGTTTACAAATTAAAACCAAGAAACTAACAACAATCTAATCTATGGGGAAATTGTAAACCAAAACAACAATCTAATTTACAATAAATCAAAGGATAAATAACTAGATCGAAGAAATTAATAAAAAAGGAGGAAACATACCGGCAGGCGGCAGGTAGCGGCGACGACGGCGGGGGCAGGCGGCAGGTGGTGGCACTGGGATTGGGTGAAGTGAAGTTGGTTGGGTTTTGATTTTAGTTGTTTAATTTGGGAGAGAATAAGTGTAGAGAGAGAAAGGGCAAGGGCAAGAGACGTCTTTTTTAGATTTTTCCAGCCTTCCTATGACCACACTCAATCTATCCCGACTTAGGTTATTAAGAGATGATGGGTTGACTATGGAGGTGAATATGAAGTTGGAGGTTGTAGAGGAGTTGTATTGATTGGGAGGTAATGTGGTTGTTGGGAGTCGATGTTGCGTTGATTCAGAGAATAAGAGGTTGTTGGAGGTGAAAATGAAGAAGAAAAAGGGGTTAGTTTGGATAAGAGGATATATGGGTGTTGGATTAGAGGTTGAGGCCGAGGTGGTGAAGATGAGATTATGTTTAATGACTATTTAGTTTGAAATAAGTTATTAAATATGGAAATTAGAATAATAAGGGTTGCATCATGATTTTCCGTCAAGTCAAGACAAAATATTGACCTTTTTTGACGGAAAAAGTCAGTTGGTACTAGCTAGTAACCAAAACATAAATATTAGGTACTCTTGGGCAAAAACAATGTTAGGTACCTTGGTGCAATCTGTAACACTCTCATCTACCAAAGTGTCTTATTAAGGCCTACCTTAGCAAATGAGAGTGCTACCATCTCGGTTACCCGAGGTAGTACATATCAAAATGACCATAATGAAACATTTATATCAATAAGTAATGTTTAAAGTGATTACAATAATCCAAAAGGTAATACAACTGAAACTTAAACTGAAAAAATGTCTAAAGACTCTGCAACTAAACTCAGCGGAAGCTAAAAGGTGATCATCGTCTCGCAACGTCCCAGCCAACCCTCAATGTAAGCCTAAACGACGTTACCTGCTAGACTCCATGCTCATTATTCCCTAATGGATCAGAATAGTTTTTTTAAAAAACAAAGACGGGGTCAGTACAATTATGCAACCATAATAAACAATCACAAAGTAGCACAACAAGTATCTTAAATCATATTCCACAACCTCTAAACTCCAAACTCCAAACTCCAAACTCCAAACTCCAAACTCCAAACTCCAAACTCCAAACTCCAAACTCCAAACTCCAAACTCCAAGACCTTAATTATCTCTCATCCCAACGAGTAACCGGGTTCCCATCGCAATGGGTAACCCACCCCTGCCGATACCAGACCGCAGCACTGGACATCAAAATTCCCACTCATCGCATCGAGCGAACCCAGTTATTAATGTGCACAAACATGGGGGTGAAACCATCTCCCGACATGGCTCACAATATACAATCATCATTCCAACAATCACAATTTCAAGAATCACGATCATCATATCATACGATCTCAATGACAAATCATAATAACAACAAGAAGGTATAATCATACTGAGTAAGAAAACCCCTACCTCACTTCGCACTTCCAAATTCAACAAGCAACAAGAGGCAATGTAGAACTGCCTCTCTATGAAATCCTCACCTAACAATCGTACACAATAATTCTAGTTTCAAGATCCATTTCTAATTAATCCATTTCCCAAAGATTACCCGGATTAGGGTTTCTATCATAATAAGCAACAACACTAAGCTAATTGAGAATGATGACACTTATTAATATGATTGAAGCGAAAAGCAAGATTTTGAATGCTCAACGATGACAAATCCTGCTTGGGAGCTTGGGAGATGATTAAGGTAATTATAGTTGTTTAGAAATGTGATTAGGTTAACGCGCGAAATGATTAGAAAACTGATGGATATAATTTTATAACCCCTAATCGTAATAATCAAAATCGCGCAAAACACAAACTCGACCAGGACACTCGGCCGAGTACTCATCATACTCGACCGAGTACACAATATTCGACCGAGTGCTTCGTTAACTCGGTCGAGTGCCACCTAGGCAAAAGCCTGCCCCAGATACATAACCAACATACTCAGTCGAGTACATACCACTTGACCGAGTATCCAACTATTAAAATACGTAGAATTACACAAACAATCCTGTATGTTAGGCACTCCCTTACAAAAAAAAACCCTTAAATTAATGAATAAATATGAGAGTAGTTAGAGTTGGCACTGGGTCATGGGGGGCCGACCCGCGTACCAGCATGTCAGGCTATCCCCTCCTTTTGTCCCGGCCCAAGTATGGTCTGTAACACCCCCATACACCAAGGTACAATACAAGGCCCCATTAGCACACGGAAGTGCTACCATCTCGGTTGCCCGAGGTAGTGAACATCACAACAAGCAATAAAGGAAGCAGTACTTTATTAAATAATGTTTAAATATCAATACATGTCTCAAACGGATGGCATACCATCCGACCAAATCCAATCAATGTCAAACTAATAAAAAATGTTTAACAACTAATCAAGACTCCAATAATGCGGAAGCTAGACTCATAGGTGATCCCATCCTGGCCCCGTCATGCTCTAAGGATTACATGTGATCACCTGCTCACCATCCCCCAATGGATCACAACAATTTTGTAAACAGTAGAAGGGTAAGTAAATATGTCTATCGATCAATGCACAAGCAAAAGCACAAGGGATAAGATAAATCGGAGGGCCACCGCAGCGGTTATCTCAGTATACTCAGGTTACCAGCATGCTCTACAAAATCACCTATTGACCCTAGACCGCCGCCGCAGGCGTCGAACTTCCATCTCACCACAGCGAGATAAACCCGGATCATTAATGTGCACATCCCCCACGTGGCGGGATAACCACGGGGGCAAACTCGGGCAGTGCATGTCTCCCAACAGGATCACAATCACATGTAACCATAGTAACCAATGCAATCGACAACAATCCCTAAACCCGACACCAACATCTCCATCATCAATCACAAACAATAACATATATGTAACAACCCGAAAAATACCAATTTTTCTAGTAAAAATATTTACTAACACTTTTCAGTAGAACTTAAGTTTTTAAAATAGGAATTTTTGTTCGGAGTCTTATTTTGAAATTCCGCGTTCGTATTTGGAATTTCTGAGAGATTTCATGAAAAGACCGGTTTTAGTCATCTTTGACTTTTCTTGACTTTTAAGTCGTCTTTGACTTTTCTTGACTTTTTGAAAGTCGTCATTGACTTTTCTTGACTTTTAAGTCGTTCTAAACTTTTCTTGACTTTTAAGTCATCTTCGACTTTTCTCGACTTTTCAGTCAACTTTGACTTCCGTTGACTTTTTCCCGACTCGCCTCATAAGTTTGAGGAACGAAATTTTATTTAAAAAAATAATATTTTTGATTTATTTTTATTTAGATTTATTAAGATTTATCATAATTTAATATAATTATTTTGAATTTATTCGGAATTTAAAGAATAACGTTTACGGTTTTACCCGAACGTCATTTAACTATTCCCGACTCATCGTAAAGCGCGAAACAAAATCGAAACTCGACTTTGGCATGAGTCACACGCGCGTGTCATCGCTTTCCACTCACCATAAGATATTTTAATTGTTTTGAATAAACTAATCAAAATATCTAGATATTTATTAACTTTATCGATCAGTTAACGAAAATTACGCAAATCGTTTACAAAACTGATCCGACAGTCACCATACCACACGGTTTTCTAGGCCTCTAATAGGACTAGATATTTGTCTTTCTTTTGATTATAATAACATAATATCTTGATATTTAATTTAATTATCTTAATATCGAATTATATTTAATCGATTAACGTAAAATAATTATTAATCGCGAGTCAATTCCGTAACAATAATTTCAAAACCCGACATCCATCTTTGCCTATATTTACACGGCTCACCACACCACTCTTACTCACTAACAACTTTTCATTTTTCAACAAATCAAATTAAGATCAAAATATCACTTTCTTTAAATCGTTCTTCGTGTTCTTCGTCGTTCATCATTTGTTCTTCATCGTTCTTGAGCAAAACCTTCATAAAATATTCATTTCTTAATTAAATCCGTCCTAACTTATATTTCTAGACTCTCCTCTTCGCTCCCCATCTTCACGTACGGTTTTATTTCAATTCCGACAAAATCGTTTTCAACACTTTAATTATGGAAAATCATATTTTAAGTTCTAATAATGTTTTTCTTGTCTTGTCTTATAGGGGAAGATTTTGAAGACGAGTTTGGAGACTCGTATATTTTGGGTGAAGATTAGTAGGAGGGTTTCTTATTTATATACTTCTTATTATTTTGATGCTAAGTGGTTTTGCTAGCTAAGGTAACAATTCCGATTTACTCGACGAAATAATGTCACATAGCTTTTAGTTTTTGTTCATGATATGGTTATTTATGATTTTAGTTAGTAACATAGCCTTTAGTTTAGTTTCTTTTGATTTTGGTTCATCTTTGTTTATGGTTCATGTTTTTATGATTTAAGGATTTTTAGTAGTAATATGATAAGTAGTTGTTTTTATTAGGTTGTATGAATTTATAATAAGTTAGTGTTCTTGACATATTTTTATGGTTTGTTCATAATCATGAATTTTGTATGGATGGATGTTAAAATGGTTGTTTGATAATTAAAACATGTTGGAAAAATTGGGTGTTGGTTGTGGTGATTGAACCGTGAGGAAAGGCAGCCAAACCGGACCAAACCAGACCGGTCCAGGCCGGTTCAGACCCGGTCTGGGTTGGTCCATGGTGGGTCCGGGTTTTGGTCTTTGGGTTGTGTCGATGTTTGATTGTTATGTTGTTGTTTTGACGGGTTTTAATTATGTTAAGCATGCGGGAAAATAATAGAAATCGGTTTTAGAAAAATTAAATCAAAACAGCCCATTTTTGTCAAAACAGGCCGTGGGGCCCATCCAGGCCCATGTGGGTCCGGCCCAACTCAGCCCGTGGGTCCCACTTTGGGACTTGTGACGGTTTTTGAGTTATCGTCATTTTTATCGTGTTTTGTAATAATTAGCAAGCGAGAAATATTAATAAGTAAAATATTTAATTAAAAAGGTTTTTCATTAAATTATTATTTCCCACATGTTAGAAATTATAAGACGAGATCGTAGTTTAATTGGATATCATTTAAGTCAAGCG
Source organism: Heliosperma pusillum (assembly GCA_022085475.1). NCBI lineage: Eukaryota > Viridiplantae > Streptophyta > Magnoliopsida > Caryophyllales > Caryophyllaceae > Heliosperma > Heliosperma pusillum. The sequence goes on along the minus strand of JAIUZE010025577.1, from coordinate 626 downwards.
GGGGTTTACGTAATATTTAATAATTCACATGTTAGAAGTTTTATTAAAATAACATGTAATGAATATGTTGATTTTATGTCTATGTGATCAAGACTCTGTTTCTAGCCGGTTTGATCCAACGGGTTTGGTCAAACTAAGATCTAGTCAGCCCCGATTTGACTGATGACCCGTCGCGGGACTCGGGTCGGGGATTTGTCTTCAAGTAAGGTTGTATTTAATTAAGGAATTAGCCTTAGTAGATATGCGGCGATATGTTATTTGATTATGATTTATATGCAATTAGTCACATGTTAGGAAATGGTTTCCGTGACTGTTTAATTATATGGTTGGTGTCGTGTTGACTAAGTACCCATAGAGAATTATGAGTATATGGCGTATTGACCATTCTAATTCTAAATGAGTATCTTGGACCATGACATTGTTAGGCCTTACCAACTTTAACGAGTATATGTTCACCACTGATAGCGTTTGTGTCACTGGCCTGGGCCTTTTGATACCAAGCCGGGGGCATGGCATCCTAAGAGTTTCCACTTTGGGGAAGGGAGCCAGCTTAAGTACTAGCCATCTCTGCTTAGGGGGTCGCCTAGCAGAGTTCCTCATGTACGGTTATGTAATGAGACAGGGAA
>JAIUZE010025576.1:0-27015 GCA_022085475.1 Heliosperma pusillum | reverse complement strand
ATGATATCATGTTTACTATTCATGCCATAAGCATATGTTGCTTGTGAGTATGAATAAGAACAACCATCATCACCATTGACTTCACCACAACCGGCCATGTGAGCCTCAATTTGATCCATTTTGATTTTTGATATTTGTCCCACAAATACTTATTAATCATATGCTTAATTATCTTGTATAATTAAGTGTTAATTTGATCATATAACAATTATATGACACAATTAAATGAATAATATGTACTTAACATTTTAAGTAATATTTTACCATTATATCAATATATAATGGGTCTCACAATGCTTAGTTAATTTATTTTACAACTCCTTGTAAATATAATTAACTAATTACCTCTATCTCAAAACCTCAACTAATTTAGTAATTTAACGATTAATTACTAAGTTAAATCTTATTTAATCGTATAAAAATAAGATATAAATTTATTAGTCAATTATCGCATAATTGAAAAATAAGTTTAATCGAATGTGAGTTCTTAACTCAATTTCTAACAATTAACTCTCGTACATATCGAATATATGTAATGTACAAATTAACTGTATCGTATACAAATAATTAGTTACTATTTGGATTTCATCCTTTAGGTTGTGACCGAAAGGGATCAGTTGATCACCGCCGTCATACGACAATAACGTCAAACTCTAGTCAGCCAACCGTTATTGATTTACGTTAATCAACTGACTATTCATATATATAGTCAATAAATATCCCAATTATATTCCTTAATAAGATTCATTATGTGGCGCACTATTGTGGAGGACACCTACTCCAACATGCCCTTGTTAGAGGACTAAAATTGATTGATTAATTGATTGATTGATTGTGTGTAGTGGTCAATTTGGTCGGTCAATGCAATAACGTGACGGGTACCCAGAAGGATCTGAGCTTACGTGGTCGATTGATTAAGCACGTAGATGTCTAAAAGCTTAGAGCAAGGTCAAAGAATGCAAAGAGAGAAGAGAAAGGGCGGAACACCTGCGTGCATTAAAAGTAAGAACGGAGTTCTCCTTTTATAGCAAAAGATATGAAGAGTTTGGGAACAACACAAAATTATCACGAAAATGGAGAAAATAGGCTGGGGAAGGGGGGCACCAGAACTGCAATCCTTCGAAGAGGCGCAGCACCTGCTGCGTCATTTCCCCAGAGGTTTTCTTCTGCGGAAGAAAGATTTCCACGTTTCTATTACGGAATTGTGGTAGACCTATACTTCCCTTTTAAAATATACGAGATAATATTTTGTATAAAAGGATAGAATTTGAAATATTAATAAAATATCAGAAATATTCTTGCGCGTTCCGTCTCGGAGGTTTAAAACGGTTTCTAGAAAATGAAGCGGTTTCAAAGCCGGACTCCAAATGAACTTTAATGACTCTCAAAACGACTGTACCGATGCGTAGATGACGACCAAGGGGTAGACACAACTGTTTGAGCTATCACTTGATGATAAACTTAAGAATTGTTTTAAATCGTTCCACATACCAAACATGTCGCTCAATCATCACTGGGTGGTTGGCGGAAAGTGTAGAAATAAGGTATCTACACACATAACTTTTCTTGCAGCTATCACTGCCGGCATCGAGCCCCCTTCTTTTAAGGCGGCCATTTGCGACGATGGGTGGTGTCGCGCAATGCAAGACGAAATTGATGCCCTTGAGTGAAATGGTACATGGGAATTAACCGATCTTTCGTCTAACAAAAAGGCTCTTGGTTGTCATTGGGTCTATAAAGTTAAGTATAGATATGATGGGACCGTTGAACCGCCTTAAAGCTTGCCTTGTTGTTTTTGGTAATCATCAGGTTGAAGGGTTGGATTATGGGGAGACCTTTACGCCAGTTTTAAAGATGGTCACCATACTTAAAGATGGTCACCATACGAGCCTTCCTAGCTGTAGCTATTATAAAAAAAAATGGGAATTACATGAGAGGGATGTTCACAATGCTTTTTTACATGGGGAGCTAGCCGAGGAAGTATATATGAAGTTTCCACTGGGTTTTAGCTCTGGTAAGGAAGGAAAGGTCCGTCGCCTGAAGAAATATATTTACGGCCTTTGTCAGGCTCTTTATTACTGGTTTGCTAAGCTTGTCGTTGCCCTCCGTGACTATGGATTTCATCAATCCTATTCCGATTACTCTTTGTTTTCTTATTCGCATGTTGAGGTTCGATTATGTTTTGATTTATGTCGACGACCTCGTTATTTCGGGTAATGATTCATGTGTTGTGGCCAATTTTAAGAGTTATTTGGTCGATGTTTTTATATGAAAGATTTGGGACCTTTGAAATATTTTTTCGGGCTTGAGATGGCCCGCAATGTTGAAGATATCTGTCTTAGTCAGCGTAAGTATGCACTTGATATTATTTCTGAGACGGGTTAGCTTGGAGCAAAACCAGTGGTTACCCCGATCGAGCAACATCATCAACTTGGGTTAGCTTATGGTCCTCTTTTGGACGATGTTGAGTTCTATCGTCGTCTCATTTGGAGTCTTGTTTACCTTGCTGGGAGGCGCCCATATGTGTCCTTTGTTGTACATGTTCTTTCTTAATTCCTTCACTAGCCTCGTCAGAAGCGTATGAGGTCGTTTTCCGAATTGTTCGCTACTTAAAAAATAATCCTGGTCAGGGAATGCTTACACGCTCTGAAAACGACTTTAACATTTCTGGTTAGTGTAAATCTGACTGGCAGGGTGTCCTTTGACTCGTCAATTGGTTACAAGGTGGTTTGTGTGTCTTGGTGGTTCTCCCATATCTTAGAAACCAAGAAACAACACATTGTTCCCTGTTCCTCCACTAAAGCCAAATACCGGGCCATGGAAGCCGTTGTGTGTGAATTGGAATGGCTTTAAGGGTTCCTTGTGAATTTGGATGTCACACTACAAGAATTCTCGTTTCGGGCGACTACATAAAGGCGACTGATTCAATTAGTCGCCAAATTGGCGACTGCAAATGTACATTGGCGACTAAAGGTAGTCGACAATTTGGCGACCACATAATCTCATAAGAACTTGTGGGAAAAACTTGGGCGACCATTTGCAGTCGCCAATTTGGCAACTGAAAATCCCATTAGAGACGGAATTCAGTCGCCAATTTGGCGACCGCTTTTAGTCAGTCGCCAATCAACTTTTTATTCTGATTTCGCGAACCTGAATACCACTCTCTTACTTTACTTTTTCGAAAAACATCAAAGCCAACGATTCACCCCTAAAATCCGACGACCACCCTCCGCCAAACTCCGTCAACCACCAGTACCACTCCAACCACCACCCTCATCCGACTGATTAATGTACGTTTACTTCATTAATGTTAGGTTTATTTTTTTTATTTTCAATTTCTTCGATTAATGTTAGTTTTACTTGTCTAATTTGTGATTTTAATTAGTTTTTGATGATTTGATAGGTTTATTTAAAGATTTGTGATGATTATTAGGTGTTTAGATATTATTTAGTTAGGGTTTGGTGAAATTGGAATTAGTGTTAGTATTGGTAATTTTGATTAGTTTTGTTATTATTGAGGTTTGATTAGTGGTAGTGTTGTTAATACTATCAATGTTGTTAGTATTAATTTTATTAGTATTGTTAATTTTGATTTGTGTTAGTGAATTTAGTATAGGGGTTTTGATTAGTATAGTATTGTTGTTTTATTAATGGTAGTGTAGTTAATATTACTAGTGTTGTTAGTATTATTGTTAATTTTGATTTGTGTTAGTGTTGTTAGGTAATGTGGTTTTGATAATTTTCATGATTTGTGTTAGTGTTTTTAGTATAGGGGTTTTGATTTGTGTTGGAAGTTTTGTTGTTTGGTTAGTTTTAGCATGTTAATAATATTAGTTAGTGATGTTATATGTTAGTTAGTTAGTATTATTATCTTTAAATTTGTAATATTGTTGTGTGGGTTAATGTTTATATTAAAATGAAGAGATTGGAACGTACATGGATGTACGAAGAAAGACTTGATAAAAAAAGACGTCCTACCGCTAGATTTATAAAGGGGGTTGCCGAGTTTATTGAATTTGCTAAACAACAAGATGAGTATGATTTAGTAGTAAACAAACTTAGGCGTCCTTGTATTAAATGCAAAAACATGAAATATCTACATGACATTGAGGTTCAAGAATATCTTTATACAAACGGGTTTTGTCCAAACTACTACAATTGGATTTCTCATGGGGAATCTTATTTTTAACTTTCCGAACAATCTCAAATCCCACAAAATAAGAACCTATATAGAGATATGGTAGTTGATGCCTTTGAGTCTAAAATTTTCAATAACGATCATATACCAATGAATGAAGAACAACCACACCCACAAGCAAAAGCCTTTTTTGACATGTTAAAATCTTCTGAAAAACCATTATATGAAGGGAGCAAAATGTCATTGTTAGAAGCCGCCTCTAGGATAGTAACTTTGAAATGTGAGTACAATTTGCCATTTAATTGTGTTGATGGCATTGATTTTTTGATTGAGGATGTTATCTATTATTTAGAATAATTATTTTTGAGTTGTAATAAATGGCGGGGTTTTTAGAATCCTAGCATAGCTTTTATTTCAGCATTTTTTTAATGTATGTAGCGTATTATTACTAAAAATGGAATAAAGATTAAGTTTAGTTAAGAAACTGACGATACTTCCTTTTAATTATTCTTGTTGAATTTCAAATGCAAATGCAAATGTCTTTCTATTACATTTAAAATAATAGCGGGTTGAATCCTGTGAAGGATTGCCTACGTATTCATTAGATAAAATGAAATCAAACCCTGTGCGTAGTTCGAAAAATGTAAAAGAATAATTTTCCGAAGTAAGAGCTTGTAATGAACTTAGAAAAACCACTAGTACAAAAAACCCCTATCGCGTCAGATCTAAATGGGTATTTGCATCGGTTTGGGCATGACGTATTTCAAGGGGTCGTATTTACTCTTGCCTCGGTTGTCAAAACTGACGCAATAAGGGTAACATTTGCGTCAGTTGTTTTTTTGAAAGCGATGCAAAATAATACTAATTGCGTCATTTCTTAAAAAAGAACTGACTCAATAGAGTTATACAACCGACGCAAAAAGAGATTGTTTGCGTCCTTTCCTTCGAGAAGTGATGCAATTGCTTTATTTTTTTTACGTCATTTGTTGGAACTGATGCAATTAACATTTTGTTTTCGAGCCAATTCATTTACCTACTTGCGTCACTTGTTTCCAGAACCGATGCAATTAAAGGTATCGTTTGCGTCAATTGTAGGAATTGATGAAATTGACAATTCATTTTCGCACCAATTCATTTAACTATTTGCGTCATTTCTATCTAGAACCGATGTAATGTATCACTGCTCATATATATATATATATATATATATATATATATATATATATATATATATATATAGAGAGAGAGAGAGAGAGAGAAATGCTATCGAATATTTCGGCAGCACCTCCACATAAAACTGGCAATCCGAACACAAATTTTAAAACCGCAGAAGTCCAACCAACAACTAATGCATTACATGTAAAAAACATTACATCTCATTAAACCCAACAACGTTACAAATACAATCCAATGTATAAATAATACCACAAACGTCTTACTTACTAAGCTAATATATACTAAATATTCTCTAAACATCTACTAGCCCAATCTTCTCTAGCCCAATTCATATCGTTGATTGACATGGTTGAATATGAAATATTCTGCATTTTCAAAACCAGTATATAAAAGAAAATAGATAATGAAAATAGTTAGAGTACGATTGAATTAACTTTGTTGCGAATCGACATACTTTTATGTCCAACTTCTCTGGATTCCTTTGTTGCGAGTTTAACACATATACATTGTGTTCAATCCCACGCAAATGACAACCAACATCCAACGATTACTGTGATTAAAACATGACAAAATCATTATATATCAAGAATTAAGAGAACTTATATGCATATATATAAGTCAAAAATAAGTTTAATACTTACTCATAAAATACTCCCATGATATTTGTATTTTTCTTTGCAAGTTATAGTTAATTTAATGATTTCACCGTTCGTTGCAGCTTGTAGGCATTATTTTCTACATTTTGTGTCTTCTCTTTTCATGATTTAGTTTATTAGGTCTCATAGAAGTCATGTGTCATGGTTGTAGCATACTACTTTCCTGTTTATCTGTTTATATTTTTTAAAGACTTTTTTTTCTTTGTGAAGTAATTTTCTACCGTAGGTTCCGTGATATGTGAAAACTACATTATATAGTTAAATTTATGGTAATCTCTCATAAGTATACTTAACTTCTTGTTGATTTTGTTGTTGTATTCATTAAGTTTTACACGCACATGATAATCGCTTGCCTTTTTCTTCAAGATTTATGGACCACCTTACATGATTGTGGTCACTGGTATGTGAGGTGAAATTCACTAACTTAAGCAAAATTCGCCCTAATGGACAAACGATGATGTCTTGGCCGAGTAATAGATAAGGGCCAAGAGAAGTTTAACGATGGTCATAACAAGTAATGGTGCACTACTTAACATTAACATATTTAGAGAGAAAATAGATAACAATAGGAAACACAGAATCATAATTCACTGCCTCCTCCTTTTTACGAGTCTAAAATCTAATGCTTGGACCCCTCTACGTGAAACTTGATAAAAATCACTACATATATTTTTAAATTTGAAAATTCTCATTTAAAGCGGAAGTACCCGTCTTAAGAAAGACTTATTGTTTCAAATTTCTTGTAAACTCTATGTTCACTTGCACTAAATGTCACATAAATTACATAAAGACTCTTATAAGTGGGATATGGATCTTATATGGAATATAATTTTCTTACTGATGCATCAAGTTGCTCTACTCATGCATTCGTAGTAGAGCCATGTTGCTTTTAAATTGGTGTCCAACACATGGAATTCAAATTGCCTACACATTATAGGGACAGATGCAACAACAAACTATAATCATTCCATTGTTGGAAGGGAAAGATACATTATAACTTTATAAGGACAGATGCAATATCGTTTTTAATATATTACCTCTCGTACGTACCAAATGACTAGTTATACTAATAAAAGAGAATAAAAAACCAATTAAGAAGCCGTAAATTAAAAATAAAAGGCGGCCCACATGGCAATCATCTAATTCTAAGCTATGAGCCATTTTTTGAAGCCAACCTTTTCTGACCTGTATATCAAATGGGGGAATCCTTAATTCCTTACTGCCAGATCCTTTGTCTATTCTTTTCCGAGCTTAGAACGAGGCCAAGTGAGTGATTCTTTAGGTATATGTCATTTAATTCAAATAGGACAAAATAAATAAATAAATAAAGTATATTAATATCAACAAATTGATAAACGCTACTTACCCTTACGGTTCCTAAATCATAAATACGATAAAGACGAACAACTATCAATGAATTGATAAACACAAAAATAAATTTACACGCAGATAATAAACATAATAAATAAAAATACACATACCTAATAGTGGTGGCACGGTCGTGCGACGACTTAAGATATATGAGGGAACAATGGTGCTCGAGCAACAACAGGAAGGCGGCACGATGTTGGCGGCCTGGAGTGATGAGTTTATTAGGGCATGAATATGCCGACTTTAGGAGAGCACAACGATGGTTGTGGTGGTGCGACGACCAAGTAGTAGTAGGGTAGGGTTTGTATATTAGAAGGAGAAAAAGCTAACTGAATAATTTAGGAGATGAAAAGATTAGTATCATACTTATACCAATGCTTCTCTCTCTCTCTTTTATTTTTTTATAAAATTGAATACCTTTTGCATCAGTCTTCTCTATAATTGACGCAAAAGCTATAAAACTAAATAAGTCGGTTGTGGACAAAAACTGACATATTAGATTATATACATCGGTGTTTTATATAACCGACGCAAAAAAATAACAATTTTTACGTCAATTGCTTAAATAGTTGACGCATAAAACTTAATTAAAAGGCCAAAAATGCATTCCCGCCAATAGTGTGTATTTTTTAAATCGTTTTTTTGTAGAACCGACGTAATTCAACAGGCGCAATAGGGGTTTTTTCTACTAGTGAACGTGGCATGTGTCTTGCTTACTCCCAAAAGAAGTAAAATCAATTTATTTGATGACATGAGGATTATCCAAATGTCAAAATGCAATAGCATAGTCACATTAAAATGGACTGGCCAGGGGCCGGTTTTATTTCGTGTCGCATGAGCGGCACGTGGGTTGGTGCGAGGCGCGTTTGGATTGTTTGTTCGACATATGCTAAGGGTAGTACCGTTTCAATTAGTCTAGGTTGGTAGGGTTAGCAAATTCATTCCCATCTAAGTTTGTGATTCTAACTGCACCCTCTGAGAATATGGATTTGACTAAGAAAGGCCCAACCCAGTTAGGTTTGAACTTTCCTCGTGGATCAACAGGTAGGAGGGCTCTGACTGATTTGAGCACCAAGTCCCCTTCTTTGATGTTTCTGGATTTAACCCGTTTGTTAATGGCTCGTTTGATACGTTCTTTATATGTCTGTACATTATGTAAGGCACGCAATATTCGCTCGTCCAAGAGGACAAGTTCATCATATTTATGTCTTTTCCAGTCAGCTTCCGGAATTTCACTTTCCAAAAGAATACGTAGAGATGGGATTTCTAGTTCTATTGGTTGCATAACTTCCATCCCGTAAGTTAAGTAGAAAGGAGTGGCTCTAGTGGGTGTCCTAACTGAAGTGTGATAGCCCCATTACGCAAAAGGTATTTTGCTTGGCCATTCGCGGTAATTGTCGATCATTTTCTTGAGGATTGTGACGACATTCTTATCAGCTGCCTCTACTGCGCCATTAGTCTGAGGTCTGTAAGGCGAGGAATGGTGATGCTTGATTTTGTATTTGGCTAGCACTTATTCAGTATCAGCCTGGAAATGTGAGCCGTTATCACTGATGATTTCATGTGGGCAACCATATCGGCAGATAATATTGGTTTGGATGAACTTTGCCACATTTTTAGCGGTGAGACTATTGTAGGATGCTGCCTCGACCCATTTGGTGAAGTAATCGATAGCTACCAAAATGAAGCAGTGACCTCCTATTCCAACTGGGGTGATCTTTCCGATAATGTCGATTCCCAATGCAGAAAATGGCCAAGGAGATGTCCTTGGAGTGAAGAAGGACAAAGGAAAGGGTAAGACTCTTTTCAAGAAAGTTGGCAAGAGAAAGGGCAAGGTCTTTATGAAACCCAAGCCCAAAGTCAACAAACACGCGAACCCGGATTGCTATTGTTGTAATGGCAAAGGGCATTAGAAACGCAATTGTCCTAAATACTTGAAAGACAAGAAAGACGGTTGTGTGACAACGTCATGTAAAACTCTTTCATCGCTCTATATGATAGATATTAACTTTGCTAGTACATCGTCTTGGGTATTTGATACCGGTTTTAGTTCTCACCTTTATAATCATGTACAGGGGCTGAAGGGAGCACTAGCCAAGGGTGAGGTGGACTTGCATATGGGAAATAGAGCTAAGGTAGCCGCAGTTTCCGTGGGCACCTACGTTCTTCTTTTGCCTAATGGTTTAGAGTTGTATTTAAATAATTGCTATTATGTACCAACTCTTACCAAGAACATTCTCTATTTCCGAGTTAGACATGGAAGGTTTTTCTTTTTGGATTAAGAACAATCGTTGTACTTTTTCTTTTAATGAAATGATTTATGGCGAGGTCGTTTCTGTTGGAAGATTGCAAAAGAGGTCTATCATATAGAAAACAAGAGGCTTAAAATGGGTGAACCTAATCAATCATACCTTTGGCATTGTCGTTTAGGGCACATTAACAAAGGACGCATGAAGAGACTTGTTTCATATAAAGTACTCAAACCATTCGATTACGAATCTTATGGTGTATGCGAATCTTGTCTTCTAGGCAAGATGACTCGTGCTCCTTTTACGGGAAAAGGGACACGAGCAAGTGAAGTATTAGGACTTATACATACGGATGTATGCGGACCAATGACTATCCAAGCTAGAGGTGGTTATCACTACTTTATTACTTTTACCGACGACTTGAGTAGATATGGATATGTCTACCTGATGAGGCATAAAAGTGATGCTATTGAAAAATTCAAAGAATTTCAAAATGAAGAAATGGTGTGAATACGTGAACATTGAATTTGATTCACACCTAAAGGATTGTGGTATAGTATCACAATGGAGAAATGGTGTGGCCGAAAGGAGAAATCGAACTTTATTAGATATGGTTCGATCTATGATGAGTCAAACAGAGCTTCCTGATTATTTTTGGGGTTTCGCTATCTTATCTGCAATATTCTCACTAAATCGAAGCGCGACTAAAGCGACAAACAAGACTCCATATAAGATTTAGACAGGGAAAGTCCCTTATTTGTCATTCATGAAAATTTGGGGATGCGAGGCGTTTGTTAAGAATAAGTCTGACGATAAACTCGCACCCAAATCCGACAAATGTCTATTTGTAGGATGTCCAAGGGAAACACGTGGTATTACTTCTACAATAAACACGAGGAAAAAGTGTTTGTGTCTCGTGATGCAGTCTTTTTAGAAAACGGTTTTATTTCTAAAAGACTGAGTGGGAGAAAATTTGAACTTGACGAAGTCCAAGAGCCACAAACCGAAAAGGAGGTAGAGGAAAACATTCCCTCTTCGTCTAAAGCGGTCATAATTCCTTAGGAACCTAGGAGATCAAGCAGAATTAGTTATCAACCTGATAGATACCTTGGTATTATAGAGGAAGGTGGTGACTACAATGTGTTACTTTTTGAAATTAACAAACCTACTACCTACAAAGCAGCCATTTCTAGTCCCGACTCAAAGTTATGGCTAGGAGCCATGCTATCCAAAATGGATTCTATGTACGACAATCAAGTATGGGACTTGGTTGATTTACCTAAGGAGGTAAGACCTCTTCAGTGTAAGTGGATTTATAAGATCAAAAGCGGCATAGATGAACATAATGATGTTTACAAAGCTAGATTGGTGGCAAAAGGTTGTTAGGTTCATATACCTACACTTAAGACATTTCTTAAGTAAAACTAATTAACTCTTTAAATAGTTACAAGATCTAGTTACATGCAAATAAATAAAGACAAAGTGGAGATTGATTTGTTCCTCACATTGTTGTTATACGGATATGGGCACAAGGAAAGGACTCCTTTCTTTACCTTGTTCTTGAGCTTATATGTCAAAGGATGAACTTCCTAAGTCTCAAGTGTAGAGACCCTCCTTTTGGATGCACCTAGACTATCCCAAATCTACTTCTTATCACACAATGCTAGGTGTGACAAGAAGCCTATTTCACCTTATTATCACTCCTACAATTAGTAGTATAACTTGGTGTATGAATGTGTATGAGAATGTAATGAGAGCAACAACAATTTGTTCTTTCTTATTTTTCTAGTGAGATAAGCAACTAAGTACAAGTGCATACTACACAACATATTGTGTGTTTAAGAAGAGACTCCTTTTGGGCTAGGGCATGCCGACACTTGGGAGTGGGTAAGGGGACAAGCATGCTTGTTTTTTCCCTTACCCATGAAGCTAGTTGTAGGTATAGGTATGCAAGTGCATTTAACATGTCCTTAGCATTTAATCACAAGTTATGCTCATGCCATCCTACAACCACCCATGCTGGGCCCTTTTGGTTAATATGGGATCCATTTTATGTTGTCAATTGTCATATGTGTAACATGTGACAATTAGCATGTTTAAGAATCACATTTAACATTTAAATATAATCTTTTACCTAATAAATCATACTTAACATTTTAAGTGATGATATATGAATACATGTAGTAAAATGGTCTATATCAAATATACTTTACAATCTTATTGTAATTATATTAACCAATTAGTCTTATCTCTAATGTTTCATAAACATCTTACAACTTTGGTAATATAACATTTAATTACCAAACTGCGTTATATTTAATCATATAATAATATGATAATTCTCATATATATAGATTGAACTTCTTCAATCCAAGGGGTCAATTAATCTATATCAATATATAATTAATTTACTTTACGATTTGGGAATCGTCCTTTCGGTGTGACCTCAAGGGATCAACTGATCACCATCGTCATACGACAATAATGTCAAACTCTAGCAAGCCAATCATTACCGATTAATGTGGACCAGTTGACTATAATATTAATCATCCCTTTGTATTCTTGATAATGAGATTTAATTAAGTGATCGCACTATTGTTGAGAACACTTACTCCAACAAAGGTTTCACCCAAGTTCATGGTCTTCACTATGACGAAACCTTCGCCCAGTCGCCATGCTTCGATCCATAAGGATTATCTTAGCGGTTGCCACATTTCATAATTATGAGATTTGGCAAATGGATGTCAAAACCGCCTTCTTGAATGGGATTCTAGAAGAGGAAGTGTACATGACACAGCCTAAAGGTTTTATTGATCCATCAAACTCTCAGAAGGTGTGCAAAATTAAGAGATCCATCTATGGTCTTAAACAAGTATCCAGGAGTTGGAATCATCATTTAGATCATGTAATTAAACAAAATGGTTTCACTCGAAGTGTCGAGGAACCATTTTCATACATGAATTTTAGTGGGAATAAGGTAACCTTTCTAGTCTTGTATGTAGATAACATACTACTCATTGGAAATGATATACCAATGCTCACTTCTGTGAAGGAGTGACTTGGGATTCATTTCCAAATGAAAGGCTTAGGAGAGGCTCAGCGCATCTTAGGTATCCGGATCTATAGGGATAGATCTAGTAGGATACTAGCATTAAGTTAAGAAACATATATTGATAAAATTCTTGATTGGTTCAAAATGAAGGACTCTAAGAGAGGCTTTCTTCCTATGGGTAGTGGGATGACTTTGAGCAAGTCAGAGTGCCCTACCAAACACGAGGAGATTGAATGCATGAAATTAATTCCTTACGCATCCGCTGTTGGATCAATCATGTATGCTATAATGTGCACTCATCCCGATGTTGCATATGCTTTGAGCATGACAAGTCGTTACCAAGCCAATCCAGGTGAGAGTCACTGGATAGCCGTTAAGAACATTCTTAAGTACTTGAGAAGGACTAAGGATTCGTTCTTAGTGTTTGGAGGTGAGACTGAGTTGCGTGTAAAAGGTTACACGGACGCCAGTTTTCAGACAGATAGGGATGATTTGAAATCCAATCCGTCTATGTTTATATGATGAATGGAGAAGCTGTTTGCTGGAAGAGTTTCAAGCAAAGCGTTACAGTGGATTCTACAATCGTAGAAGAGTACCTTGCAGCGTCTGAAGCTGCAAAGGAACCTGTGTGGATTCAGCAATTTTTGGAAGGATTAGGAGTAGTCCCTACTGCCAAAGATCCTATCACGATTTATTGTGATAACAGTGGGGGTATCTTTCAAGAAAAAGAGCCCAAGTCTAGTAATAAGTCTAGACATGTACTTAGAAAATATCATGTAATTAGAGATTACGTGGATAGAAAGGAAATTGACATTTGTAAGGTTGGGACAGATAATAACATTGTTGATCCTTTAACCAAGCATTTATCAAAGGCTAAGCATGATGGTCATGTCGTCACAATGGGATTGAGACGAGTACCATAATTCCTTTAGATTATGTAATATGTAATAATTGAATATTGTATTAATTATTTCATATATGATAATTGCATTCATTGTTCGAGTTTTATTATAAACTCTTTTATTTAGTTTGACTAAATTTAATACTTTGTTTATTCAAATAGATTGTAAGACAATGTTGGACCCTATTCAAGTGAATAGGACAAACTTAATTAGTATTTTGTCCCTAGTCACTCATTGAGGAGACGTGTGGAAGTGACTAGATTGTAAGTCGATCGATGGTTGGTTCAGCACCATGGGGTCATGGAGATGACTGGTCGATTACATAGACAGACTGTACGACACTCTGTCGGACGGTGACCTTTGTAGAGACCCTTAAATCAATTAATTGATGCCTGGTCGTGGCAAGGTCTTCTATCTTATTCCTATGAGTTGATTCTTTTGACTGGTGACCGTCTTTCTGAGTCGGTGCAGTTTCTGATTGGCTTTGGTTGGTGTTCTAGGTCGTGCCATGAAAGGAGGTCGATGGACATCTTCTGGGTCATGGTGATCTGCATCATACAGAGTAGATGGGTCAACAGGAATTGCCCACCCACGTTAAGAACAAACATCTTCAGGCCACTCGAGGAGTAGTTACTTTAAATGCGTGGCCACGCTCGGAAAAGGATCTATGGTAGATTTTCCGGTCAGACAGTTACTCTCCATATCGAGAAAACCACTCTAGATATAATCAATCGCAAGTGCGACCTGAAAGACACCTTGCGTTGAGTGGGAGATGTGATAAAGAGACAAGAGAATTGGTGACGCACACTTGTGTCAGACAAGTAGGATATTGTTGGAGTAGGTGTCCTCCACAATAGTGCGCCACATAATAGATCTCATGAAGGAATATATTTGGGATACTTATTGACTATATATATATATATATATATGATTAGTTAGTTGATTAACGTAAATCAATAACGGTTGGTTGACTAGAGTTTGACGTTATTGTCGTATGAAGGCGGTGATCAACTGATCTCTTTCGGTCACACTTATAGGATGAAACCCAAATAGTAGAACTAATTCTTTGTATATGATACAGTTAATTAGCACATTACATATATTTGATATGTACGTTTAGTTATGAGATTTAATTGTTAAAAATTGAGTTTGGAACTCAAATACAAATAAGTTTATTATTCAATGATACGATAATTGACTAATAAATTTATATCTTGTTTTTATATGATTAAATAAGATCTATTATAGTAATTAATCGTTAATTTACTAAATTAGTTGAAGTTTTATATATATTTTGAGGTAAGGGTAATTAGTTAATTATATTTACAAGAAGTGGTAAAATATATTAACTAAGCATGTTATTGTGATGTATAGGGCGAGATTGTGACAGGCACCGAAAGGAGGTAAATCTTCATCTGAGAAAGTAATTGGGTTAGTTAACTTAACTGAGTCTTGGAGGACCAAGTTGACTACGTTGTCAACTGTAGAGTCATGAGCTATATTTCGTTTTGCCAATGCTTATAATAAAGCTTGACGATGGGGAAATGAACTCGCTAATAACTGCCAGACTGAAAGATCATCCTTTGTCTTCTGCAGTTGTTTTAGTAGATGTATCTACGCCATCATTTGGGGTGACGACGTTAGTGTTAGTAACTGGACCATTAGTGGTAGGACCATTCTAGGAGACACCTTGATAGGGACGCCCTGACCGAATAAGGTAGCTTATGTCTTGATCTTCACTAGCCCTCACTATATCTTCACTATCTTGGGTTTAATGAGGTTTTGTAAGGTATTCATCCTCGTCGTCATCGGCCCATATCCCGCTGATGGTATTGAGTTCTCTTAGTCTAATGATTTCGGCTTCCAAAGCGATTATTCGCTCGACTAGATCGTCACATGTGGTGATCACATCTTGCATTGTAGACTCTTGAGATATAATTGGAATTTGGGGTACGCTTTCTTGAGGCGTGGCGCCTGGAATGCGTAGAGACGCTACACTTGTTTCAAGTTCTTAAAATTGCCTACTCACACTCTTAGCCCATGCGATGAAGTCATCGATGGTAAGAGAACTGGTGGAATATCCATCTAACATGTGAATCTCATCTTTGATTGGGGAAATGAGGTGTGAACAATCCAAGGTGGATTCTTCATTTGTAATCATCAGAATTCCAAGAGGATTCTGAGTATTGTTAGGCTTACCTCCAGGAGGTAGGGGTGGTCGACCATCTTCAATCATATATTTAAGGGCGTGCTTCAATTTGAAGCATTTATCTGTATTAGCCCTTTGCCCCTATGATATTCGCAGTAGGCGTTCTCATCCCAGAACCTAGTTTTCTTTTTCGGATTAAGCGTAGGTCCTATGGGTTGGAGCTTGCCCTGTTGTGTCAATATTTTCAAGGCATTAAAATATGTATCGCCGATGCTTGTGAACTTCCTTTGTGGGTTGTTCTTTTTGGATGGTTCGACAAGATTGAATTCATCGGTTTTGTTAGTAGGGCTATAAGAACGACTTGTTGTGCCTTGGTATCCGCGAACTATCGTTTTGGACAAGAGCCATTTTTGAATGTCGCCTTCGATTCTCATTCCTAGCACAATTAAAACTTCAAAAGACTTTATGTTTTGGTACCTAAGATGGTTTGCATAAATAGGTCTCAAGTTGTCCACAAACTTTTCCATAAGAGAGGCTTCATCTGGACATTCAACCTGCTGTGTGCTAGTCTTCCTCCACCTACTTAGGAAGTCAGTGAAACCTTCTTTCTCATTTTGGGTAAGAACCTCTTGAGTACGCATATTGAATTGGATTTCAGCATTGTCTGCGTACTGTTTGGCGAACTCAATTGCAGCATCATCCCATGTTGTAATTTTCTAGCGTACTAGAGAATAGAACCACTGCTTAGGAATGGTGTCGAGAGATGAATGAAAGATCCTTAGGACCATCTCGGGTTTGATGCCTATGATAGACATGTAATCCTTGAAGGCACGGATATGATTCAAAGGGTTTTCAGGCCCCTTGAATTTTGGGATGTCAGTCATGTTGAAATAGTTGGCAATTGGGCATTTATCGCTTCATATTTGCGATTATTCTCCCTGTAGATGTCATCTCCCTTGAGGTACATTAGTTGCTCCTCCAAGTATTGGAGTCGCTTTTCAGCTCCAGTAAGAGTTGGTGGGGTATTGACTTCTAGTTGTCTCACAATGGGTGGAATGTTATCGTCTACACTAGGGTCTAGAATGTATGCAGGAGGAAGCCTAGTTTCTACGACAACAATTTGGCCCTCAATGGCATTGAGGCAAGCATAAGCTTGGTCTTTACTTGTTTGGAGACGGATGAGCGCAGCTAGGACTAGATCATTACCATTTTGCTCGGGTTTATGAAAACTTGCTTGACTAGTTCCAGGCATCTTGGAAATTAAGGTAAGAGACCAAAGACGGATCAAACCATGGTCGACCATTCTAACACACTTACTCAAAAAGACTCGACTTGTGAAGTGGGAGTGTGCGACTGTGTTTAAGTGAGTTTTGAAAATGACTAGTTTTGAAGTGTTTGTCCTAGACAACCGTAGTGTGGTTGTAGGAGTGTCGACTCGAAGTGGAGAAATGATTTTGACAAGACACTTGGACAGAGTTTCAACTTGTTTTGCGCTACTTTAGGCCACCTTTGAAAATGTTTTACCGTTTTGAAAAGTTTGTCATGATTTATTTACAAAATGGTGATCATGTAAGGGTTATACACATTTAAACAGGCATTATAACGGTATGCTGAGTGCATTTAAAATGGTTTTGGCTTAAAAGGTGGGTTGCCATATCAAGGTGGCCTAAAGTAGCGCAAAACAAGTCGAAACTCTAAGAACTTTATGCCATGTCAAGACATAAAGTAATGACATGAACACTAAGATATCGTTACCCTTAACATTCTATGTCTAGAATGACTCTCGTGGATGCCAATGAACACGGATGTTCACAGAGATCTGGAGTAAGGGGTGAGGGTACGTATTAGGAAGCTCTTTAATCGAACACCTAATCCCGCCCGCCTCGATAGCGGCCTCTAATAATGATTAGGGAAATCGTTCATACTTGATATGTCATCGGTTATATGCATGCAATGCAACATCCATGTTTTAATCCTAGCATGTGAATTAGACTATGTCGGTGAACATGTAATTAGCATTTAATTTATGTCGGAATAGGAATTTAAGATTAATTGCATATGAGAGAAAGGTAAAAAAATCATACAATACAATGATTAAATAAGATTACAACTGATTACATGACCTATGTCGGATATATATCCAAAACGGAGACTTGGAAGAAAATAAAAGAAAATAACTTAACGGGTTAACATTGATATTAGAGTTAATAGTTGATTAAACATATAACTACGTCAAAACGACAATGGAAGTTCAGAGACAGAAACAAGCCCAGAACAGGCGCAGCAGCAGATGCGTCCTCTGGAAGAAGGCGCAACACATGTTGCGTCTGTTCTCGAGTTGGGTTGTGGCTGTGAAGCCAGAACCGCAATTTTTTAATGTTTTTTGGTATATTTACGATTTATTATTGACTTTTGGCTCAAGTAAAAGTGATTTAACATATTAATTACAAGACTAATTGTATCAATAACGAATCTAGAGACTTGATATGCTTAAATCGAACCTCTAAAACCCAAATTTGATTCTAGAACAAAAACCCGCTAATATTGAAGTATTAGGGATCTAAGCCAAGAATAAGACGATTTATGAAAGATAAATACGATTTATGTACGAATAAAAAATAAAGTAAGAAAAGGAAAACAAAAGACGTAGAAACCAGAGGAAGAAGAAGAGCAGGAGCAGGCAGCCTCTGGAAGAGGCGCAGAAGATGCTGCGACTCTTCGAAGAGGCGCATATGCTTCTGCGTTTCTTCTCGACGTCTGATGACTACTAAAAAGGTTTTATGGAAAGATTTTACTTTGAAATCGGTTTTGAACTTATTTCTGACATAAATCATACATTAATAATATGAAAATAAATACAAAATAAATAAAAGACGGGATTAACACCCCCAGACTTACATGTTGACGAAACGAGATTAACTAAGTTAATTTTTTAGCAATAGCTCAACTCGAATGTATGCAGAAAGTGCCATCGTTAAAGGACTAAAATTGATTTATTAAGTTGATTAATTATGTAGTTGGTCAAATTGGTCGGTCAATGCAATAACGTGACGGGTACACAGAAGGATATGAGCTTACGTGGTCAATTGATCAAGCACGTAGATGTCGAAAAGCTTAGAGCAAGGTCTAGAATGCAAAGAGAGAAAAGAAAGGGCGGAACACTCGCGTGCCTTAAAAGTGAGAACGGAGCTCTCCTTTTATAGAAGAAAATACGAAGAGTTTGGGAACTACACTAACTTATCTCGAAAACGCAGAAAACGGGCTGGGGAAGAGGCGCAACAGGAACTGCGATCCTTCGAAGAGGCGTAGCACCTACTGCGTCATTTCCCCAAAGGTTTCCTTCTGCGAAACAAAGATTCCCTCGTTTCTATTACGGAATTGTGGTAGATTTATACTTCCATTTAAAAAGGATACGAGATAATTTTATTAAAATGATAGAATTTGAAATATAATAAAATAATCAGAATAATCTAGAGCATTCCGACTCGGAGTTTTTAAACGGTTTATAGAAAATGAAGCGATTTTCGACCCTAACTCCAAATGAACTCTAATGACTGTCAAAACAACCGTACCGGCGCGTCGATGACGACCAAAGGGTAGACATAAATATTTGAGCTATTATTTTACGATAAACTTACGAACTGTCATAAATTGTTCCGCGTACCAAACATGCGGCCTAATCATCACTGAGTGATTAGCGGAAGGTGTAGAACTGAGCTATCTATGGTACTTTTTATTATTCACTTGTTCTACTTTCTACCCTCAACTAATAGAATAGACTCAAAATACTTTAGGTCGTATCTCTTTAGTGTAGACCAGTCGACCTCTTAGAATAAGCCTTAACAAGGGCGTGCATTTACCACCTTTTTCATATCTTGTGGTGTAAAAATTCCTTGATCGTCGTATCTTTAGGTGAGTAATAAGCTCACAATTCTACCGGTTAACTTAGTAGTTTTTAGGACAATAAGACGATATGGTGAAGCGGTATTGATAGATTTAATCCATTATTACCAACTCTGAGTATCATGATCATAATGGAGTTTTAAGCGGCTTTAGAGCGGTGCAAGAGACCCAACTAAGTCCCAAGGAAGGCTAGGAAACATGTCAAGCAAGAACAAGTCAAAAGCCATCCAAAGGAAGAACAACGAAGAAATCAAAGAAAAACAATCCGCACTTTGGGCGCACCGTGCGCCCTGCTGGAAGCACCCAGGCGCACCGTGCGCCCCTTCTGACGAGCTTCAGCTTTGTTACGGGCCTTCATCAAATTACAGCCTATTAATCCTCTATTATGTGTGGACTATATAAAGATGAAAACACTAGGTTTTCATATCTTATCTTTATCTTTGGCTTGTGGAACAATTAATCAAGTTATAATTGGAGATTATTTTTCATCTATTTTGAGTTTAGATCTAGAATGGGTAACTAATCTTATTTTCTTAATCTAATCCTTAAAGGTGTAATCTTTTGGTTGTAAGACTCCTAATCTTTTCCTAATTATTGTTATTATTGTTAATCCCATGTGTTTTATGTTGTTGGATTTGGAAACTTGTTTGATTAAAGTAATTAAGTGTGATTTCCTTGTTATCTTAATCTTACCATTTTCCTAATCTATTGTTGTTAGAATCATTAAGTGTGATTTCCTTGTGATTCTATTTTTGCAACTCCTTGTAATTGAATTAGTGAGTGTGATTTCCTCCTAACTTGGCTTACAAGAAAGGGATTAACTTGAAATTTGGTATTAATTGTGTTCATTGTGCCTAATTGCTCTTATTGAACCTCTCATGCTTTTATCTTCTTATTAGTTGAATCAATGTATGTGATTTCTACTTGGAATGATTAATAAGTTGGGTTGATGATTAAGTGTGATTTCCTTGTCATTTACCACTATTAAGGAGGTTTAGAAGAGTAATTTTCACAATAAGATAATAATAATTAATTGGAAAATTGATTGAATCAAGGATCAACCATTTGAGGGCTATCTATAGGATTGGGTTAAGCTTTTCTCAACTTGATTATTTTCATCCTCTAATTGCTTTCTTGTGTTGCACTCTTGTTTGAATTTACTTGTTTTTGAATCAAAATCAAAACCCCCCTTTTTACATATTGTTTGTTACTTGCACAATTATTCTAGTTACTCTTTTAATTACACAATTGCATTCCCCCTTCCCTTGGGTTCGACCCTTGCTTTCCACTCTACTTTAGTTTAATTAGTAGGTAATTAGTATGGTTATAAGTAGTTAATTTGTCCGTCTTTAATAGCGACGTTTTAGGCAAGTCAGTGACCTCTAGGTTTGGAGACTCCATGCTTTCTACGCGATTCGTCAATTCCTATATTTCATATGACTAGCAGATAAAGACAAATTGCATACTATGTGATGCGTGCCTAATTTATACATTTATTTCACCCTTTTTGCACGCATTTCTATGCCATTTTGAGTAGCGAAAGCTACTATTCTACTTTGTTTCGGATACTTTGGGTATTTCTTTGTTTCGTATAGGTTGTTGACCCGTAAGGCGCCAAAACGAGTCAAATCTCGTCTTTGTGTTGCATTCCGGATACGAATGGAGTCGTGCTTGGGAACTGTCACCTTGGGACGCTCGGGAACGAAAGAAGACGCATTGAATTAGAGTGAAATTGGCGTGCTGATCTGGAAAATAGTCGATCGGCTATTCACTTCAGTCGATCGAATGGTTTTGGAAATTAGTCGATCGACTACCATTTTGGTCGATCGACTAATTTGAAGTAAAGGCAGCAAATTTCTTCACTTTAGTCGATCGACTAGTGTTATTAGTCGATCGACTGCTTTTAGCTTTAGCCGAAAATTTGATTATCTGATTCGGCCCATTAGTTTCAATAGTTACAGAGTTTAGTATTTAAGACCTGTAAGACAGACTAATTAGGTATGCTTTATACTGAAAAACATTATACGTTCCTTCTAGCAACTTTAGATCTAATTCTTGGAATCGATCTTTCTTCCTCCTTTTGGTATTGAATCTTCTTTTATATTAATTCTTTTCTCTTATTCTCGTTCTTTGTTATTTACTCTCGCTCATTAATTTCTTTGTCTATTAATTGTTGTCTTTAGCCATGTTTAAATCAATTCTTATTGTTGTAGTTAATTTCATTAGATACAACATGAGTAGCTAATTCTTCTATGCTAGGATTTAGGGGAACTGCGGTTATGTGACGATATAATTGTATTGTTAATTCTTCTATGTTTGTATTGTTAATTGTTGCATTAATTGTTAGTAAATTGGTTGAATGCATGTGACCGATCTGCTAGTTTATTAAACCTCGACCTAGATCGTAAGATATGGAAAGGGTAGAACTTGCAGCGAACAATAGAATGCCCTAATTAGAGCGAAAGCTAAATTAGTAATTCTAGGGTGAATAGTAGACCGAAAGGAACTATTCCTTACCCTTCGGACCATGTTTATGTTAATCTTTTAATTCTATCTTTGACCGTCGTTGACCGTGGTAACCCGATATCCTAGCTATTTCTCTTATTATATCTGAATTCACTTTCTTCCTTTATTTCTCTTTCCTTCACTACCTGTAGTTTAGATAACAAACAATCAAAACCCCCATTTGTTACTTAGACATACTATTGATTAACAAATAAAATTTATTTAGTCTCCCTGTGGATACGATCCTAACTTCCTTTACTGCATTAGTTTAGACCAGTTGGTTATCTTTGATTAGGTGTGCGATTTAGCCTGTCACTATGCCAAAAGATTATATACCCTTGCCATGGGTGCGAGAAAACTAGCTGACCCGAGGGTCAAGCCACATTTTTAGTGCAATCGTGCCTAAAACTATCAAATCAAAAATAGTCCAACAATTTCAAATCAAACAACAGTCCAACGACTTCAAATCAAAAACAGTCTAACGACTTTAATTCAAACAACAGTCCAACGACTTCAAATAAAAAATAGTCCAATGACTTCAAATCAATAAACAGTCTAACGACTTCAAAGCTAACAATAGTCCAACGACTTCAAATCAAAAACAGTCCAATAACTTCAAATCAAAAGTCTCAAATATTTTCAAAAATTCACGAGACAAAAAAAAAATTCCAGTTAATCAATACAAATTCAAAGTGTCAAAAATAAAAAAATTCTCTCCAGTCAACAAACAAACAAAAAATCCCTCAAAAAGTCATATTTAAGACGAATCAATTCGCAGTTACCATGTCTCCATGCCCTTTAGAACGATCCTTTCATTCATTTAGGTGAGTGAAAGAGATACACAGATTTCCAGTGTCTTCTAACATCATTAGAGTCTTCCACTCCATTCCATTTTATTTACCCTTGTTTAGCATCTAAGAATTCGATGGATGTACCCTTATACGGTCACAAAAGTATTTTGTTTCTATAGTCTTAGTTTTGCGCAATTCGCCAAGCTTGTTACGGTAAAAAGGGCAAAACTCATTCAAATTCTCAGGCAAAAAAAAAACAAAAAAGCGCGCCTCGAGTCGACCCACGTGACGCTCATGCGACACGAAATAAAACCGGCCCTGGCCAGATAATTAATGTCGCCATGCTCTTGCATTTTGACATTTCGATATCATCATATCGTCAAGTACGAAGCACATGCTACATTTTTCTAAGTTCATTACAAGCTCTTGCTTCGAACAATTATTCTTTTACATTTTTGAACTACGCGTAGGGTTTGATTTCATTTTTTCTTATGAATACGTAGGCAATCCTTCACAGGATTCAACCCGTCATTATTTTAAATGTAAACAGAAGGACATATGCGTTTGCATTTGAAATTCGATAAGAATAATAATGGAAAAACACGTCAGTTTCTTAACTAACTTCATATAGGATTTCCTAATCCTTGTCGGGTTCGCTTTTCAAGACGGAAGACGGCATGGCCACCAAATGAGCACACTTATTCATTTTCATTTTCTTTTTTTAGGGGAATCACTTCACTCCTCTTTCTTTCTTTCAAACACTTACACATGTCTGATCATTTCAAACACTTACACATGTCTGGGCATTTTCACGGTCAAACACTTATACATTTTTCTTTTAAAAATTCTTTTTTAAGGGGATAGCCCATTTTTGCGCCAGTTTAGGCAACCAATATGCTACATATAAATTATGTGAGTTCTATGTGATTTTCGGCAGCATGACGGCAGAAACCTATTGGAGCCAGTGTCCTCCACAGTTAGTGCAATAACATAAATAAACCTCTGTAGGTTCACAGGGTATACTTTGTATAATAATCAGTTGATTAACGTTTATCAATAACGGTTGGCTTGCTAGATAAGTTTGACGTTATTGTCATACAGATGGCGGTGATCAACTGGTCCCTAAAAGTCACACCTAAAGGATGTGTTTGAGAGATGTGATTATTTGAGAAAATAATCACATTGATGCCCTATTATATGACTAAAAGGTTAGTCAGTGTATTTGACTAAAAGGTTAGTCAAATGTGATGATGAGACGATTATTTAATGATGATTAAATAAAGTTAGCTGAGACGAATTAACTGTAATTCGTAAATTGAATATAAAATGTTATATTTAATTGTTGTATATAATGTAAGCTAATTAAACATAAACCGTTATAATTAATTGGCAAATTATAAATATACGGATATTTATAATTAATGATGTATTATAATGTCGGTCCATGTAAAACGACGATTATAATATATTACATTATATTGGAAGCTAAAATGACCAAAAACCGTTATAATTAAACGGCGGTTTTTAGTATCCAGACAAAAATCTCCTCATATAAGACCTAATGAGCCGTGAGAAGGAGGAAGAGACAAGAAGAAAAATTCTAAACCTAATCCATTCTCACTGGGTGCCTCCATCTCAACATCTCACAAAAGAAAAAGTTAACAGTAACTTTTGCAAAAACACAAAACCTCCTTCTCATCAGTGAGATCGTGTAAGAGGTTCTCTTTCTAGCAAAGGAAAAGGGTATTTCTCGGAGCATCTTGGCTGCAACGATTAGGAGGATATCTACCTTGATATCTCTATTCTTTACGCTTATTGCTAGGACCGGAGGTTGATTTCTAAATCTCTATTTCCTTATTTTCGTTTATTACTCGATAATCAAATTATTACTTTTCGTTATAATCCTATAATAATTGTATTGTGGTAATACCGATTTCCCACAAGTGGTATCAGAGCATAGGCCACGAAATTGTTTTAATTTGATTTCATAAACCGAAACTGTTTTTCTCCGCTGTGTGTTTTGTCTCGATCGAGGACTTGAGTGTCTCGATCGAGAGGTTTTTGAGAGTTTGTGTCTCGATCGAGTTCTCGTGTGTCTCGATCGAGCAGTATTGTTTTCTCAAATTTTAGGTCGATCGAGTAGCTTGTTTGCTCGATCGAGGACTTTAGTGTCTCGATCGAGTGATGTTTTTACTCGATCGAGGTCCCTGTTTGTCGACTAGGAAGAATTAGTCGATCGAGTAAACAGTATACTCGATCGACACGTTTTCTTTACAATCGAGAGACTTAATTGTTTAATTTCTTCTCGATCGAGCTACTTACAGAATCGTATTTCTTTTTGTATTCGTTTTCATTTAGATTTGTTTTGTTATTTTAATCTGTTAAAATAACATACAATAAATTTGTAGATGTTTTAATTTAATAAAGATTAGATTAAAATGAAAATGGAAATGATGTTGAATGAGTTTATCATTTGAAAGGATATTAATTTTTCCCTATTATGTTGATAAGGACCATTTATGCCGGAAAAAAATTTCTGCCGGAAAAAATTTACTGTTTTTTTTTGCCGTATTCAAAGTTTTTTGGGCCTTTAATTGTACATCATTCGGATTGTGTATAATTAATGTGAAACGGTTCACATATGCTAAATATCTTACATTTTAAAGCAGTTTGAAATGTTTTAGGATGGTTCATTTTATCAGTAAAATGAATCGAGATTGTAATTAATGTGGTAATTACAGAATCACTACATAATTATAATCTATGTTAAAAGGGTGGTTTGGATAATAAAACATTGTAATAAATGTATTATGTCTTGCATGTTTTATCTTAGTTGGTGCTTTTATAATTTGTTTTGGATTGTTTGAATGAATTTTTAACGTATTTTTACAACCAGTTGTAACTTAGTGTGGCCTTAGTAGATTGTGTTACCGTAATGATTGTAACATAGTCTTGGATGTATTTTGAGATCTCGAATCTCCATTTTTTTTAGTTTTGGGTTTAGAAATTAGTATGTAATAAATAGGATCAATGTAAATTTTATTTGTTGTAATTTCAAAGAAGACTAAAGATGAAGATTGGAGCTCACTCCCGCTACATGGACCAAGAAGGGTGATCAAGTCAAGCTTTGAGGGTCCAATCAGTTGGATTCCAAGTTGTATTTCATTCTTTTTGGTAGGATAGGCCACACTAGGACATGTTTTTTCCCTTTTACGTTTTTCATTCTCGTTTACTTTCCATCATATGATAGACAATTGCATCATATTCCGCCTAAACCAAACCACCTAAACTGAAAATGCATGAAAATGATTCATACAGTTTGAATATTTTTAATCATGGACATACAGATGTCACACGCTTTTAGGGCCATCACCTTAGTTAAATCATTCTCGAGTTGTTAGACATTCGTTCACTTAAAATGAATTTAAGTTAAGATGATGGGACCTTCCCCTATAAATAAAATTGAGTCTAGTCTTTATAGAGAAAACTACTATGAACCCCTTCTTCGTCGGAAGTCATAATATGACCCCTTCTACGTTGGATAAGTAGTGAGTGTTGACCTATTTTATCTCAACATTATAGTACGAGTAATATCTCGTGATTATGATGGACTAAAAGATAGAATTTACAGAAATTTATCGACCAGGAATTCTAAAAGTAGAATTAGCCAAGAGGTTGGCTTATCAATTTACAGAAATTGAGTCTTGGGATCATTTATATAATTCTTGAGGGAGGTCAATTGTATAAATGCACGAGTCATCGCATTAAACAGTTTTTCATTAGACTCAAAATTAAAACGATGAATACTTATCATATTTATTTTCTTTTTCACAGTTTTTGAATTCGTTATATACAGATATAACTGCTAATAACAAATGGCTGGCCATACTGATGACCCAATGCCAAGTGCCACGCTCGGACGTGAGTCATGGCTTAAGATTTTCATGGACACTATGAATCTGTCAACGCGACTGAAGAATAACAGGTCCAACTTTGCGGACTGGGAGGCGGCATTACGGAATGCTGCCATTGCTGACGGTAAGCTCAAGTACTTGACTGAGCCACTACCGCCCAACCCAGGCCCCAATGCAGGAGCCAATGAATCACTTGCTTATAGTGATTT
>JAIUZE010025575.1:0-24546 GCA_022085475.1 Heliosperma pusillum | reverse complement strand
ATGACCAACAAGAGGCGGCATTGATTAAGAAAATCGTTGAGTCAGAGTCTAGCTATGGTACTAGAGGAAATAGCTTGAGGAGGAGTTCTAAGTACCCAAGTGAGAACTTTTCAAATGCGGATACCAATGCCAAGATTGATTTGCTCACACAAACTTTTACTAAGGGTTTTGCCGAGCTTCAAAAGGCTCAAAATCAAAGTCAAGGCCATAATGTGAATGAAGCTAGTGGGTCTTATGCACCTCCCATGGTGGAAGCTTATCAAACCCCTACTTGTGAAATTTGCAATGGGTATGGACACACCTTTGAAGTTTGTGGGAACAATGTATCTTATAACAATGAAGGAGGAAATGACTACCAACATGTGAATGCATTTCAAGGAGTCAACAACAACCCACGGCCCTCAAGGCCTCCCTTCCAAAACCAAGGAGCTTAAAACCCAAATTCCAACTTCTATCATACGAGCTCGAAATTTCACCCAAACATGAGTTACAAAAGCCAAAATGTGTTAAACCCTCAACACACACAAGCTCAACCTTCCAACCCTCCGGGTTTTTCCCAACCTAGAGGGGGAGGTCAATTTTCAAGAGGAAACTATAACAATCAATTCAACAACTCTCAACAAGGCCAAGGATCCAACCAATCCCAAAACCAATACTTCAATGATCAAGGTTACAATAACCAAGGTAACTTCCAAAACCAAGGTAATTGGAATCAAGGTCAAGGAAATTGGAATCAAAATCAAGGGAACCAAAACTTCAACAATCAAGGTCAAGGTAATTTTTACCAAGGCAATCAAAACAATCAAGCAAGTCAAGGGGTTCCCGATCAATCTTTCCAAGGCCAAGGGTCAAATTTCAACAACAACCAAGGGTCAAATTTCAATGGTCAAGGTTCAAGGGGGCAACAAGGAAATTTCAATAACAACCAACAAGGAAACTTTAACAACCAAAGAAACAACAACCAAGGTTCAAGTAGTCGAAATGACTATGCATTTGCCCTCCCTTTAACAAACCAACCTCACCAAGACAATGAACCTTCTATGAGTGATGTTTTGCAACTAGTCAAAAACATGGAGATCCAAAACAACTTGGCCTTGCAAAATGTCACCAATGCTCGCAAGAAAGAGGTGAGAGAATTGGAAGCTAGGTTAGCTTCTCAAGCTTTGAACAATCCTCAAAGGCCTCCGAGAGGTCTACTTGCTCAAGGGCAAAGCTCCAAGGATGCTTCATCAAGTCACCAAGCATGTGCGGTGACTTAGAGGAGTGGACTTGTGCTTGATAACCCCTACATGGATATGATGAATGATGAAATTCCAAATGAAGAGCATGTTGAGGAGGGTGATGAAACCGAAGAGCCCATTTTGACTCCTACCTTGGAGTTAAAAGATGATGGCAAGGGTGAAGATGATCAACCCAAAGAGGAAGAAGATGGGTATATCAAAATTATGCCTTATGAGGAGAAGATGATCAAGGATGCCGATGATGAAGGAGTCGAGGTACAACCAAAAGCAAGAGCTAAGGTAACCAAGAAAACTCCCATTCCAAAGGTATCTTCTAGTTCTCCACTTGTTGTTTCCGATATCCCCTACCCCTCTAGAGCATTGTAAACTAAGGAAAACTTCAAGTTCACCCAATTTAGAAAAATGCTTGAGGGACTTGAAGTGACCTTACCTTTCACCGATGTTATATTAAACATGCCCACTTACTCAAAATTTCTAAAAGACATCTTGACTCACAAGAGGACTTTCGGTACCCAAGATGTTATGATTATGGAGGTGGAGTGTAGTGCTCTCCTCATTAATCCTAACTCTTTCAAAATGCCAAAAAATCTTGGGGACCCCGGAAGTTTCTCTATCCCTTGTGTTGTAGGGGGAGTCATGATTTCAAGAGCATTATGTGACAACGGTGCAAGTGTAAGTGTCATTCCCTTAACTATTGCTAAAAGAATTGGACTTGATAGTTTAACCCACTGATCGGGCCTGTCGCAAGCCCAATACAAATATAAATTACCCAGACTAGGCTAATAACAAATTAATGTAATTAGGGAAGTAGGGGTCGATCCTCAGGGAGATGGTGTTTCCTATGGATTGTGAATCGTCTCACAATTAAGTTTTATCTATCGATTTTCTGGGTTTTGGAGTTTTTAATTCTAAACTAATAAAAAGCATAAATGCAAAATGAAATAAAAGCTATTAAAGATGAAAGCAATAAAGCAAAAGATGAATTAACAATAATGAGAAGCATCTATGGAAATAGGTTCACACATGTAGATTGACATATTGATGAAATTGGATTTGGGATATGCAAATAATTCATTGAGCGTTCGTAAGAATGGTGTGTTCATTACGATCATAAATCAGATGGTCTAGCAGGATTTTTGTGCGATTTACTAGGTCTTAATCCACTATGACATGCTTTGTCTATTCAATTCCTGTATATCTACCTTGGAAAAGAATTCCATACTAGTCAAATGATTTTAGCTAAAAATCGTTAACTATCGTTACAATCCAAACATGCATAGACACAACGTTTTAAAGGCATAATTTCTTTATCCAATTATCATCTCTTAATCAATCTAACATGGCTACCCTACACCCTAGAAAGGATGACTACTCACTCATGATGATATCTATGTCTAAAATGATATTGACAATGAAAACTAGGATAGACATGTTTATTTGGTTTTGACTTTTTATATGGCGATAATAACGACGCTAATTGATAATCTAGGAAGTAAAACAACGATTATAACGGTACTAAAATGAATCTAAGACAATATGTAAAGCGAATAACAATGAAATGGAAAATAATAAGAACATTAAACAAGGGATAAAACAGAAATACCTATATGACGACAATGATAACAATAATAGAAAATCCTTGCATATAATAAACGATCCTTGAATTGCAACGCTTGAATCACACAAAGGAGATTACAAGGATGAAATCCTTATTAATCTAAACTAAGGGACAGAAATAAAACTAAGAACTAAAGACTAAAGAAGAAGAAAATGAGAGAAGGGAGGCTAGTTCCCCCTTCTCCTAATCTAAGGAGAAATGTAAGAAGAAAAGAGAAGAGAATTGTAGAGAGGTGGATGATTTGATATGAGGGGCTAGAGCATCTATTTATAGTATTAGGGTTTCGTGGAGAAGAGGTCGGGCATTAAACACATAGGTCAAAAATAGGATGAAGGAGCCGCAATGCTCGAAGCAGCACACATACCCGATCGGGCACACACTTACCCGATCGGGTAAGTCGTCTTCTGGAAGCAATTGACTAACGCTTCATCTTCCTTTGCTTTGACTTGACTTCCAACATCCCCCTTGACTTCTACAATCGGGTTTGTTGCTTGGATATGATGTCAAGCGATGAATTCTTCTTCCTAATTGATTGATCTTCCGACAACTACGAAACCGTCCTTGCTCCTTCTTTCTTTCGAATTAGTGAACCTTCTTGAAATGCCTTTCACTTGGTCAAGCTTGCTTCTTCAAATCGTCGGGTTCTAGGCAAATGCTCGAGAATATAGAAAAAGGGCGTAGAAACGTCACTTTCCCTATAAAACAGGTTAGAACACAGGAATTCGCCTAGAAGACGATATTAGCTCATAAAGTGGCTTAACAAAGCACAAATGGCATACGAAACCAAGCTAAATTGGGGGTTAAACCCATACAAATATTCACATATAAAATCCCCCAAGCTAAACCTTTGCTTGTCCTCAAGCAAACATAGCAAACAATACTAGGACAAGGTTGCAAGCGTTGGCTACTACACCATCAAGAAACAAATCTCAACGTAAAGCTTTGAAAACACAACGAATCATAACCCAAAAGTAGCGTGGGCAAGAATGATACCTAAACATGGCTGAGATTTACATAACGGCGTAGCACAAAGAATTTCAAAATAGAATTTCGGCTCTTGCATGATCTTTTGACAAATGGACTCTCACGGTACACTCGAACACTCAATGTATGTAAAAGTTGATTTCTTTATGTGTAAATATTTTTGAGACACTCACCTATCTACGACTTATGAAAATGTGTCCGCAGTCTAATATGGTAAACAATTCAAAATACAAGTCAAAGATCACAATGCACATAGAAAAGAAGCCGAAAAATATGAAGAAGGCTTTGGGAAATGAGTGAAAGGTGGACAAACAGTTATGGTCATGTGAAGGTTATAATGAGCTAGCAACTGACCAATGATAAATGGATACTCAATCCAAACTTTCGATTAATTCCCAAAAAACGAATAAACGAAACCAGACTGAACAATTTGGCTTATTACATACGGAACACAAGGGTAAACTCCTTCTATTGATCTGACATTTTGAGGAGATACTCACAACTTCTTCTCTTATTTCTTTTTCTTTCTTTTTCAATTTCTTTTCTTTTTTTTTTCTTTTTCTGAACATAACATTGCTTCTTGAACATTTTTCGTTCTCCAAATTCACTTTGACAAATAAGAACAAATCTTCTCAAAAGAGCACCCATACACCATAGTCTAGCTACTAGCTCAAAAGGTAGGCAGTTTTTGTATGTAGCTATTATTTTGTGAAGCATTTGTATGAAGAGGGCTGATTTGAGGTGTAATTCAAAGTGAAAAAGGCTTCAAATCTTAGTGAATCATGAATGCAATGCTTATAGAAATGAAATGAGAACCATACTTATGCGTTTTGACATGACACACATCACAAGGAGAACTACACACACCTAAATGAGACTGGGTATAGATGTACCAGCCTAAAGAGGTTCTACCTTACAATATATGTAACTTGCCAAATGTCAAGATCAAGCGTACTCATCTATAGATTCATTCTATGCCTACTGTGTACAAGACTTCCCCATGTATGCACAATTCAATGAATATTGAATCATTATGGTTTGAAAACTCTAAGTTTGGGAAATGTAACATGACAGCATAGTAAACAAGCAAGCAAAGCATGAAAAGCATTCAATTGTGTTCAGAAATTTTTAAATTTTCTCAAAAATCTTCTCTTTTCTTTTATTCAAAATTTGAAAAAATGATCAACTAAAATGCTAAATAGGAAAATGCAATCCCTCCCCCAAGCTAAACATCACATTGTCCTCAATGTGAGAACAAAGACAAAATATGTAATGAGATGCCTTAATGGGGAAAAGGGAAATGAAAGAAGAATGAAGCTTACTAGTCACGCGGACTCCCCCAAGCTAGTCTTTTGGACTTGACAAGGACGGTCTTTATGAATTCTTCAAAAACACTTTCATCTGCAAAATAAATCCTAACAATGAAAAGGGAATATAAAAACAAAAATGCAAAAAAGAAAAGAACACGGGTTGCCTCCCGAGAAGCGCAATTTAAGTCTTGCTAGACTCCACTTCTTTCTTTGAAATCATCCTTTATCTTTAAGCTCACTATCATCCAAGCTTGTCATCATAGCCTGCTTTACATTCTCCATCCATGCTAAGATTTTCCGAGAATAGCCCCTTCTAGCACTTTTAGCAGTAGTGCTTTTAGTATGATCACCTGCAAGAGAATCAACACTAACCTGTGCCTCCACCGGATCCTTCAGTAAG
The DNA here is from genome assembly GCA_022085475.1 of Heliosperma pusillum. Classification (NCBI taxonomy): domain Eukaryota; kingdom Viridiplantae; phylum Streptophyta; class Magnoliopsida; order Caryophyllales; family Caryophyllaceae; genus Heliosperma; species Heliosperma pusillum. The sequence goes on along the minus strand of JAIUZE010025575.1, from coordinate 18,993 downwards.
GATCGAGGCATAGAAGAAACAATAGAAGAGTCATCAACATTAAGCACATAACAAGGTTCTTCTAACATGGGACCCTTAACGGTTGAAGTTTTATTAAAGGTCACCTTGTCATCTCCTATCTCTAATGTTAGCTTCTTATTCTTGACATCAAAAACCGCACTAGTGGTGTGCAAAAAGGGTCTTCCCAAAATGATTGGGAGTTGAGAGTCTTCGGTCATGTCAAGTACTAGAAAGTCAACGGGAATGAAAAACTTACCAACTTTGACGGGCACATCTTCTAAAACACCCATAGGTTGTTTTAGAGAATGGTCCGCCATTTGCAAAGTAATATTAGTGCATTTCAAAGCACCCATGTTAAGTTTTTCAAAAATAGAAAAGGGCATGACACTTGCACTAGCACCTAGGTCGCAAAGGGCCTTATCAATGGTATATGTGCCTATAGTGCAAGGGATGGAATAACTACCAGGGTCCTTAAGTTTTGGTAGAGACTTATTTTGCAAGAGTGCACTACACTCTTCAGTGAAAGCTACGGTCTTCATCTCATTGAAGGATCTCTTCTTGTTGAGGACTTCCTTCATAAACTTGGAGTAAGAAGGAACTTCTGAAAGCAATTCAAGGAAAGGGACTGTTACCTTTAAGTTTTTGATGACGTCAAGGAACTTACCATACTTTGCCTCCTCCTTGTGCTTGGCTAATCTTTGGGGAAATGGGACCTTGATCTCAATAGGAATCTCGGGCTCTTTCCCTTTTGACATGGGCATCTCAGCTGCAACATCAACAACCACTGGCTCATCATTAGCCTGACCACTTCTCGAGGAAACAGCATTTACAAATTCGTGAGGTTGGTAACATTGGGAAGAAAACTGCCCTTGGTTTTGGTGGGTATTAGAAGAGGTAAATTGGGAAATTTTAGCTTCCAACAATTTGATGGCGGCGTCCTTAGCTTGATCACTCTCTTGGAATTGAGCTATCATGGTGTCTTGCCTTTGAGCCAATTGCAGAATTATGGCTTCAAGTTTACTTACACCATTCTCACTCTGTTGAAATGTAAAGGTTTGGAGTTGTTCTAGCTTTTGTGTGAGAAGGGCTACTTGGGCTTGTAAAAGTGTTAAAGCGGGGTCTTCTTGCTTAGATTTCGATGGTATGGAGCGGGAATTTCTATATTGAGAATCGTGAATTGCCATGGATTCAATGGTATTGTGAGCATTTTCAGCATTGATTTGATCAAATCTTCCATTGTTAGCAGAATCCAGGATACGACGGGACTCTATATAACACCCATTATAGAATGTGATGGCAAGGAACCATGAATCTAACCCATGATGAGGACATTCTCTTTGTAAGGCCTTGTACCTCTCCCAAGCTTCATATAGGCTCTCATCATCCCCTTTTTGGAAACCAGTGATTTGACTTCTCAACAAAGCGGTCTTTTCGGGAGGAAAGTACTTTTGGTAGAAGGCAAGAGCTAAGCTCTCCCAATCTGTGATACCTAAAGTAACCTTATCAAGGCTATGAATCCACAACTTTGCCTTCCCCTTCAAAGAAAATGAGAAGAGCATCTCTCTAATTTGCTCTTGGGTGACTCCATTTTGTCTTATAGTGGAGCAATAGTCACAGAAGTTTTGGATGTGAAGGTTGGGATCTTATGTGGCATTGCCACTAAATTGGCTTCTTTCTATGAGGTTAATGAAGGATGGTTTGATTTCAAAGTTTTCGGCTGTTATTTGGGGTGTAGCAATACCCCTTAGAAGTGTTTCTGCGGTGGGTTTGGAATGGTCTGAAAGTCGAACCATTTCCGAATGTGAAAGTGAAGATGGAATGAAGATTGAGTGGTTTTTGTGAATGGAGGTGAGAATGGATCTTCTTCTCCTTCAAGATTAGATAGAATATCCGAGTATTTCTCACGAATACGATCTAAACTTGAAATATCAGAAGCTTTTGAAATTTCGTTGAATAGCTTTAGTTTCCTACGCAGAGTTCTTTCTAGTTCGGAGTCTAAAAAGATAGAGGTCCCTAGTCTAGAAGATCTGGGCATAAGATTGAAAGCTAGGATGAAAAATCAAGAGAGGTCTAAAGGAATTTGGGTTCCTAAAGACTAGATAAAACTAATTGCGATAAAAATCACAAGAAAAAGGAAAACTAAACCGTGCTCCCCGGCAACGGCACCAAAATTTGATCGGGCCTATCGCAAGCCCAATACAAAGATAAATTACCCAAACTAGGCTAATAACAAATTAATGTAATTAGGGAAGTAGGGGTCGATCCTCAGGGAGATGGTGTTTCCTATGGATTGTGAATCGTCTCACAATTAAGTTTTATCTATCGATTTTCTGGGTTTTGGAGTTTTTAATTCTAAACTAATAAAAAGCATAAATGCAAAATGAAATAAAAGCTATTAAAGATGAAAGCAATAAAGCAAAAGATGAATTAACAATAATGAGAAGCATCTATGGAAATAGGTTCACACATGTAGATTGACATATTGATGAAATTGGATTTGGGATATGCAAATAATTCATTGAGCGTTCGTAAGAATGGTGTGTTCATTACGATCATAGATCAGATGGTCTAGCAGGCTTTTTGTGCGATTTACTAGGTCTTAATCCACTATGACATGCTTTGTCTATTCAATTCCTGTATATCTACCTTGGAAAAGAATTCCATACTAGTCAAATGATTTTAGCTAAAAATCGTTAACTATCGTTACAATCCAAACATGCATAGACACAACGTTTTAAAGGCATAATTTCTTTATCCAATTATCATCTTTTAATCAATATAACATGGCTACCCTACACCCTAGAAAGGATGACTACTCACTCATGATGATATCTATGTCTAAAATGATATTAACAATGAAAACTAGGATAGACATGTTTATTTGGTTTTGACTTTTTATATGGCGATAATAACGACGCTAATTGATAATCTAGGAAATAAAACAACGATTATAACGGTACTAAAATGAATCTAAGACAATATGTAAAGCGAATAACAATCAAATGGAAAATAATAAGAACATTAAACAAGGGATAAAACAGAAATACCTATATGACGACAATGATAACAATAATAGAAAATCCTTGCATATAGTAAACGATCCTTGAATTGCAACGCTTGAATCACACAAAGGAGATTACAAGGATGAAATCCTTATTAATCTAAACTAAGGGACAGAAATAAAACTAAGAACTAAAGACTAAAGAAGAAGAAAATGAGAGAAGGGAGGCTAGTTCCCCCTTCTCCTAATCTAAGGAGAAATGTAAGAAGAAAAGAGAAGAGAATTGTAGAGAGGTGGATGATTTGATATGAGGGGCTAGAGCATCTATTTATAGTATTAGGGTTTCGTGGAGAAGAGGTCGGGCATTAAACACATAGGTCAAAAATAGGATGAAGGAGCCGCAATGCTCGAAGCAGCACACATACCCGATCGGGTACACACTTACCCGATCGGGTAAGTCGTCTTCTGGAAGCAATTGACTAACGCTTCATCTTCCTTTTCTTTGACTTGACTTCCAACATCCCCCTTGACTTCTACAATCGGGTTTGTTGCTTGGATATGATGTCAAGCGATGAATTCTTCTTCCTAATTGATTGATCTTCCGACAACTACGAAACCGTCCTTGCTCCTTCTTTCTTTCGAATTAGTGAACCTTCTTGAAATGCCTTTCACTTGGTCAAGCTTGCTTCTTCAAATCGTCGGGTTCTAGGCAAATGCTCGGGAATATAGAAAAAGGGCGTAGAAACGTCACTTTCCCTATAAAACAGGTTAGAACACAGGAATTCGCCTAGAAGACGATATTAGCTCATAAAGTGGCTTAACAAAGCACAAATGGCATACAAAACCAAGCTAAATTGGGGGTTAAAACCATACAAATATTCACTTATCACCCACACTTCTATGACTCTACAACTAGCGGATAGGTCCGTTAAGCAACCTTTGGGTGTGCTTGAGGACGTACCCGTTAAATTTGGTAAATTTTTGATTCCCACGGATTTCGTTGTCCTAGATATCCCGGAGGATAGCCATACTCCCATCATCCTCGGTAGGCCCTTTTTGGCTATCGGAGGAGTCCTCATTGATGTGAGAGACGGGCGGCTAACCTTTAGGGTGGGGAACGAAACCCTTGAATTTAATCTTCCTCATCTAGTGAAGGGACCAATGTTTCATAAAGCTTGCTCGGTAGAAGTCATAGAGGAAGTGGTTGAAAGGGTGCATGAAGAAGAGAAATGTGAAGAAGAAGCTCTACAAGTGGCACTCCATGATGAGGAGATGGGAGATGACCATGAGGTAGATGATGAGCTCTTGAAGAAGGTGGAGGGCCTTCTCCCTCCAAAGGTACAACTAAAGCCCTTACCTCCCTCACTTAAGTACTCTTTTTTAGGTGAGGGAGAGACTTATCCCGTTATCATCGATGCTAATTTGAGTGAAGGCCAAGAACTTGAACTTTTGAAAATCTTGAAAACTCATAGGGGCTCACTAGGATATAGCATTGACGATATCAAGGGTTTAAGTCCTAATCTTTGCATGCATAGAATTGTCTTGGAGGAGGGTAGTAAACCTAAGGTAGATGGGCTACGTAGGTTGAACCCTAAAATGGCGGAAGTGGTGAAAAATGAGGTGATGAAGTTGCTAGAGGCCGGGATTATCTACCAAATAACCGATAGTTCTTGGGTGAGTCCCGTCCATGTAGTGCCCAAGAAAGGAGGGGTAACTATGGTGGAACAAGAGGATGGGACTCTCTTAGCTTCTAGACCCGTGACCGGGTGGCGTATGTGCATTGATTATCGCAAATTAAATGCCGCCACCCTCAAAGACCACCACCCCATCCCCTTTATTGACCAAATGCTTGAAAGGTTAGCGGGGCATTCTTACTATTCATTTCTAGATGGTTATTCTGGGTTTTTCCAAATCCCCATACACCCGGAAGACCAAGAGAAGACCACATTCACTTGTCCCATAGTAGTTTATGCTTATAAGAGGATGCCCTTTGGGCTTTGTAATGCTTCGGGGACGTTCCAAAGATGTATGACGGCAATTTTTGCCGATTTTCTTGAAAAGAATATGGAGGTCTTCATGGATGATTTTAGTGTCCATGGAGACTCATTTGATCTTGGGTTATTGAATTTGTCGAATGTTTTGCAAAGATGTGAGGAGCACAACTTCGTCATCAATTGGGAGAAATGCCACTTTATGGTGGAGGAGGGGGTTGTGCTTGGTCACATCGTGTCTAAGAGAGGGATAGAAGTTGATATGGCTAAGGTTTCGGTGATAGAAAACTTGTCACCCCCTACAAATGTGAAGGGAGTGAGAAGCTTTCTAGGCCATGCGGGCTTTTACCGACGTTTCATCAAAGATTTTTCTAAAATTGCCAAGCCTTTGACTTCTCTTCTTCTCAAGGACACCCCATTTGTATTTGATGAATTTTGCTTGAGTGCTTTTTGTAGGTTGAAGGAGGCCCTTGTGACGGCTCCCATAATCCGCTCACCGGATTGGAGCCTTCCCTTCGAAGTTATGTGTGACGCCTCCGATTATGCGGTCGGGGCGGTGCTTGGCCAAGTTGTGGACAAGAGGCACCATGTAATCTACTACACAAGCAAAACTCTAGATCAAGCCCAAGTCAACTACTCTACGACGGAAAAAGAAATTTTAGCCATTGTTCATGCCGTGGAAAAATTCCGGCAATACTTTGTTGGTTCTAAGGTTGTGGTATACTCGGATCACTCCGCCTTGAGACAATTGTTAGTGAAAAAAGATGCAAAGCCAAGGCTCTTGAGGTGGGTTCTTTTACTTCAAGAGTTCGACTTGGAGATTAAAGACAAGGCGGGGTCGGAGAATGTTGTTGCCGACCACCTATCTAGATTGACTACCGAAGATCATGGGTTGAAGGATGAGAGTGGCCCGATCAATGAGTGGTTGAGAGAAGATAGTTTGATGATGATTAGTGGTAAATCACCATGGTTTGCGGACTTGGCAAATTTGATTGTGAGCGGGTTCATTCCGGAGGAGTTGGATGCTAGAGCTAGAAGGAAGTTGAAGCATGACTCAAAACGCTACTTTTGGAATGACCCACATCTTTTTCGCAAGTGTGGTGATGGCATGTTTAGAAGATGTGTTCCGAGGGAAGAGGGGATGGAAATAGTGGATAGGATTCACAACTCGGCCTATGGGGGCCACTTTGGTACATCTCGCACCATTGCAAAGGTGTTACAAGGTGGTTTTATTTGGCCATCTATGTTTAAAGATATCCACTATTTTGTCAAATCTTGTGATCGATGTCAACGAACGGGGAATATAAGCCAAAGAAATGAGATGCCCCTTCAAAACATTCTTGAGATTGAGCTTTTCGATTGTTGGGGAGTTGATTTCATGGGACCATTCCCAAACTCTTGTGCGAATGAGTACATACTAGTTGCGGTGGACTATGTGTCCAAGTGGATTGAAGCCGTGGCTACCCCAACAAATGATGCTAAAGTTGTTATCAAGCTCTTCAAGCACACTATTTTTCCAAGATTTGGGACCCCGAGAGTGGTGATTAGTGACGGGGGTTCGCACTTTAGGAAGAGCACTTTCAAGATCTTGCTTTCTTCTCATGGTGTCACTCACAAGACCGCTCTTGCCTACCACCCTCAAACAAGTGGGCAAGTAGAGGTCTCAAACCGTCACATAAAAGCCGTATTGGAGAAGACCACTAGCAAAAGTAGAAAGGATTGGTCCCAAAAGCTCCCCGATGTGCTATGGGCCCTTCGCACCGCCTTCAAAACTCCCCTCGGCACAACTCCCTACAAGCTTGTCTATGGCAAGGCTTGTCACTTGCCTATCGAGTTGGAGCACAAGGCATGGTAGGCCTTAAAGGAAATGAACTTTGACATCGACATGGCCGGAGAGCTACGTTTTCTCCAAATGAGTGAACTTGAAGAGCTAAGACTTGATGCCTACGAGAGCTCAAAAATTTACAAAGAGCAAACAAAGAAATAGCATGACGCCAAATTGGTTGATAAAGATATAAAAGTGGGTAATCAAGTCTTACTATATAATTCTAGGGTCAAATTGTTTCCAGGAAAGCGACGGTTGAGATGGTCGGGTCCCTTCAAAGTTATTGACATATCACCTCATGGAGCATTTGAACTTTGGAGTGAAGAGGGTGGTAATTTCAAAGTCAATGGGCATAGAGTGAAGTACTCTTTCTTGGGGATCCACTTCCCGAGGAAGAGTCTTGCTTGTAAAATTCTTATGCTTTGATAGGTTTGGTGGAGTCCCTCAATAACCACCAATTTTTTGTATATAGCATGCATTTTAGGAGTAGTTGTGAAGATTTGATATTGTGTACTCAGGTATTTAGTCCTTGGAAGAAGTCTTAGGTAGGTTTGAAACAATTGTAGTCGGGTTTGATTAGAAACCGTATCATTGGGGATATGTTGGTTGAGTCGAGATTGTGGGTGACTTAGGGGATTTTTGTCGTGATTTTGAAGAAGAAGGGAATAAGGCATAAGTGCTCCAGGCCGGTCGACCGGCAGCCGGTACCCAGACCGGCCCAGAGCACTCCAGAAGGTAAGTTTGAAGATTGAAGAATTGAGTAGCAGGTGTTCCAGGCCGGGCAGCCGGCGGCCGGTGTGTCGACCGGCCTGGAGCACATTATCATAGGAGTTGATTTTTTTTGGGAATTTTGAGCCGTGTTCCAGGCCGGGCAGCCGGCGGCCAGTGTGCCGACCGGCCTGGAGCACATTATCACTATGATTTTGAAGTTTGGGATTTTTGAACTGCGTTCCCAGCCGGTCGATCGGCGGCCGGTGTCTATGCCGGCTGGGAGCACATCGGTGTTGACAGAAAAATACTCTTAAGCCAAAAATCACAAAATCTGACTTGGGTTCCAGGCCGGTCGACCGGCGGCCGGTGCCTCGACCGGCGGCCAGTGCCACGACCGGCGGCCGGTGCCTCGACCGGCCCAGAACTCACTCGAGACATATTAATCACTCGTGAGCCTCATTTTCTTCTTCATTCTTCCTTCTTTCTTTCTCTTTCTTCCTTCAAAAACCCAACAAAACTTCACTAAAATCACCACAAAACTCCATCAATCCAACATTCAACCCCACAAATAACCCACTACACAACACAAAATCATCCCCCAACTCAAAAACCTCAACTTTTTCCCATTTTTTCCCAAATTTCAATTGACTATCACAAAAACTCAATGGCTCAACAACCAGCTAGGAAGAGAACAAGGGCCCAACTTGAGGCGGAGTTGGAGGCTAGACTCCAACAAGTAGTAGCGGGAATGGGTTCGGATGACGACTTTCCGGATGTCGTCTTCGTTAGCGAGATTGCGCGAGGTATGTTTCAATGTCTAAAACGCCGTAACCTTCCCCATTCCCGTTTCATTTGTAGGAATTCTATGCCCATTTTTGGCCTTGATACGGCCACCCTTGAACTTTTCAAAGGTTTAGGGATGGGGGAACTATACGGTCAACATTTCCGTACTTACCCCTGTCTTACTTGGGAGTTTCTGAGTTCTTTTAGTCTTGAGAAAGACCGCAACACGGGCATGGTTAAGATGGTTTCTTTTCGCCTCCTGAATACTGCTTTTAATCTCCTCTTAGAAAAAGTTTGCAAGGTTTTGGGTGTTAAATTCCACAAATCTTATAAGGTCCCTGAAAATTTTAATTTGAATGATGTGTGGACTGCAATATCGGGGATGGAAGTTGAGAAGGGGGCTAAAAAACCAGCCAATGCTTGTCACAATGCTCGTATTCGGATTTGGCATCGTTTTATGGGTTGGACATTGTTTGGGAGGGAGGAGTGTCACAATTTCCGGGCCGATGAGCTCTCTATTTTGGCGGCTTATTTGTTTCAAAAGCCGAGTAAATTTGTAGTCAACATTGGTCACCATGTCGCTCTCCACTTCCAGAAAGTGGCTAATGATCCATTTAGCCCTACCGGTATCCATATTGGGGGAATTGTTACTAAGATTGCCCATGCCCTTTGCAAAAATGCACTAGATGAGAGAAATTTGAGGTGTTTGGGGGGATGTTCTTTGTTGACGGAGGATTATATTACATCGAAGCTTGAGTGGGTTGTGAAGCGAGTTGAGGACGGGAAAATGTATTGGAGGATCCGAGGGGTCAACTCTATTCCCCTCCCGAATAGTGCGGCAATGAAAGTTGTTCCCGATAGTGCGCACTATCTCCTCCCCCTAGAGGAGGAGAACCCTCCACCACCACTTCAAGATAACCCAGAAGATCAATTAGCTCCAATCACCGCTTTTAGGCGAGATCCCACTGCCCCCGTCACTACCTATAGGAGAGAGCAACAAGGCCCCACTCCTACTACCATGCCTTATGTGAACCCCTCCTTTATGCATCAACAACAATGGCGTCCTTGGCCTAATTCATCCCAACCCGAGGCATCCACTTCCACCACTCCTAGTTACCCACCTTTGGATCCTTCTTTGATTTAGTTCATGGCCGATATGACTTTGGCCTCCGAGGCGGCGGCTAAGTGGAGAGAGAAGGAAGCCAGGGAGAGAGCCCTTTTGTCCCAGAGGATGGATACGATGTACTACGACTTGGCTCTTGGCCAATACCCTTCCTATGATAACTGGTGTAGGGAGGGGTATAGGGAGCCCATTGGTCCGCATCCATCCTATTTTATGTGGCCCGAGGGTGGTTATGATCAGGGTTCAAGGGTGTTCGGGGATTTAATTGTTCAGCATGCCTACTATTCTGCGCCGGTTTTTGCTCAACCGGTAGTTGATGAGGAGGAGGTGGACCCCGAGATTGCGGCTCAGAATGCCGATTGGTTTGATAGGATGGGTCCTCGGTTCGAGATTTTGGAGGGTGGCGGCTCTGGGTCGGGAGCCAAGGGTGTAGATGAGTCCTATACTGAGGCCGGTAGTGGCCATTTTGATACTACATCCACTGACTTTACTGGATTCTCCTGAGGCCGGAAACCCATGAGTATGCTCCCTTTTTAATCCAAATCTTCATCATGTTTATATTTTTGTATGCATTTAGATACTTTTAATATATCCTAGTTTAGTTATCCATTTAGATGCATTCATTTAGGCTTGCATTAGAATTTAATTTTGTAAAATATCGTCACATGTTAAGCCTTGCATCCATATAGCGTAGTTGCATTTTGTTTAGGTGTCATCTTTTGACTTTCCCGTGGTTGGTACCCCCATGAGGGGCACTGCATTTATGCACCTTACCACCACGACGAGACTCCGATATGGCACACTTAGTTGTTTTTATTATTATCTGGACTTTCCTGTGGGAGGTACCCCCATGAGGGGCATTGCATTTATGCACCTTACCACCGCAACGAGACTCTAGATTAGCATATAGTTTAGCTTGCATTTACTTAGATCATGCACTTTGTATTATATCATTTTGCATTTCGTTTTAGGAATTTTATTTAGTTCATGCATTTCATATAGAACAGTTCATTTGCATAACTAACCCTCTTGTATATATTGTTCATATTGTGAATATTCATCAAAAATTAAAAACCCCAAAAACAAGTTTTTATTTTTCAAAATATTTAAAACCCAAAAACATGTTATTTGTTTTGAATTCACCCCTCACACCGTGTAAATACCTTAGTGTGGGGAGGGAATTCCCAAAAAAAAAAATCCCAAAAACTTGTTTTATTTTTCTTTTTTCCCCTCCTTTCATATTTGAGTCACTTACTCGAGGGCGAGTAAGACTTAAGTGTGGGGAGGATTTTATTTCTTTTGTATATATCGTTGATTTTTGAAAAAAGTCAAAAAAATGCCTAAAAACTGAAAAATTTGAAAAGTTTCCAAAAAATATATGTTTAGATTAGTTTGTATATAGTTTATTTTGTATATATTGCCGTGTGTTTCTGTTTATCTCCATCCATAGGTACACCCCACATCATAAGAGGCACGAAAAAGGGAAAATGAAGACGCTTTGGTGAGATCTTCCCTATTTCTCTTCTCCCTTATCTCCTTTTCTTCTTACTTGAGGACGGGATGTGTTGATGACGATGTTGTGAATTTTGTTGATTGGCGTGTGTGCCACTTGTGTGCTGTTAGGAGATAACATTAGCTTGTGTGTCATATAGTCGGTTAGAGCATGTGCATTTAGGTTGTATATATGCTAGATTGCATCATGGCATATAGTTGCATTTAGAAAAATGATTTAATAATTGTCTTTTTGGAAAACTTGTTGAATGTGCATAGTCCCTTTTTGCTACTTTTTTATTCATAAAGTGTTCATCTTAATCGTGGAATTTTAGACGCCCTGGGTTGTGCATTTCTAGTGAGTTTTGACCCGTCTACTAATGCTGAGTCACGAGTTTGCGCTTATTCCACCTCGACAACCTCAATTGATGTGAATATTCCGATGGTAGAAAGGATTCTTAGGTGACCGTTCTCGCTATGCAACCAACCTTGATTCATTGTTCTTCCACTTTTGCTCAACAAAGGAAACAAATCAAACAAGCTAAAAATATTGAGTCAATTATCATCTTTTCTTGTTTTCGTCGAGGAAATCTAAAACGGAACTTCTAGGGACTCTAGTGGGCCCATATCTAGGGTCCCTTTCGATGCCACTACGGTGGGGATACCCCTATTGTTGGTTTCGACCGCGTGTCCTTGACAGAAACCGTGTGATTTCATGCCAAAAATTGCAAATCAAAAATTGCAACTCAAAAAGAAAATAAAAAGGAGAGAAAAAGAAAGAAAAGTGTTGAAATGAAGGTTTCGCAAGCAATTAGACTCAAATACCATTTTCCTTTTATCCTTCTTGAATCATTTGCCCTTGAGTTGCATAGTGAGACGGGACGATCCTTGTATCTCATTTATTTGAGAAACGTGAATTCCATATGCTTTTGTGCTTAATAACGTCACGAGGATTTCATTTCCATCTTCCATTTTATCGCTTTTGACCAAGCAAATAGTAGACGGGGTTCAAAATTATCATTAGACTTGCACCGCTAGGAGGCGAATATTTTTCAATGCTTTATGATATTAGTGGCTTATAAGGATCATGCATTATTTAGACGTTTTTCCTTTTAGATATTTCCGTCACATGGATGAGGCATGTGATTTTTCTTTTGTTAGATGCATCTTTGTCGTGTTCCTACGTGCTTATCATTTGGATACGTCGCGATTTTGAGCAAGCCCCTACTTGCCTTGCAAGGAGGTACTCTACCTCATGAGTATCTCGTTGTGAGTTGAAGGGACGGAGGAGGCCCGTTAATTGCCTTCCGTCGGATATTATTAGTAGTTTAGGTAGTAGCCTTAGTATTAGTGTAGTGTTGAATAAGGGTACTTATGGGTCTCGAATCTTGTTTACTTACTCGAGGACGAGTAAGTCTTAAGTGTGGGGAATTTTGATAAGCATTTAATTAGTCACATTTTCCCTCTCATTTTCGTCCCCATTTTGGTCCGTTTACACGGATTTGCGTGCCCTTGATTGCATTTTGCTTCCCGATTTCCCGTGCTATGAATGTTGATCTTAATTTGTAGGAATTAAGGCGGAAATGAAGAAATCGGAGCATAAAGGTCTTGCATGAGTCGGGATTCGGAGATGAGATGAAGAAATGAGAAAAGCAAGCCTCAGGTGGCGCAGGCCGGTCAACCGACCGGCGGACGACAACCCGGCACAGGCTACATACTCACAAAGGAAAGAAAAAGAGAAGGGGAAGAAATGGTCCAGGTAGCGCCGGCCGGTCGACTACCCGGCTTGCGCAACAACAGTAAGCAATTGGGAAGTTCATGGTGTTCCAGGCCGGTAGAGGGCCGGCGGCTGGGTACCCGGCTAGGACCCCCATTCTCATACTTAGCATATTTTTCGAAGACGAGAAGAAGGAGCCACTGATGTGCTCCAGGCCGGTCAGAGGGCCGGCGGCCGGTCGACCGGCCAGGAACACAGCTCCGCAAATTCGCCCCTCTTCTATTTTCTTTCTTAATTTTCGAGATACCTATATATACCCTCCCCCTAATATTTTGTAAGCAGCTTTTCATTATCTCTTAGCACAAAACCCTAGATAATTTGTAACCTCTATTACTTATTAATTACTCTCCTAATCGTTCTCTAATTAAGTTTAATTTCTCAATTTCAAGTTAGTAAATCTAGTCTTTCTTAGGAGAACTATCATAGTTTTGGTTTGTATTGAAGATTTTGGGTGAAGACATTCTCCCTATTCATTAATACAAGCTTTGTTGGTATAAATTTCTCATCTTTTTGTTATTTATGCAATTTATTTTCATTTCTAGTTTATTGTTTATCATTTGATTGTTATAATTATTCATTTCCTTAGCATGATGCTCATTTCACTATTCCTTGCCTTTAGTTGTTTGATTTCCCTTAGCATGAGTGAGTAGTTTCCCTCTAGGGTTTAGGGGGAACCTAAGGGTGGATTATGTGGGATAATTAGTTGGGTAATTAGTTGACTTGTGGTAATAATTTGGGTATTACCCATATGCACACTAGGTGTTTGATGAAATGTGTAAACGAAAGTTGCCCACTTTATCAAGTATCGTTTGATTATCTCTTAAGCGACGGTGGTAGAGATGATTAGACTAGTGTTTATATGAGTGATTTGAGACAAATGCGATGGCTTTGTTGATGATTATTAATTGTTGAGACATTAGCAATTAATTCTACTCGAATTTATTACCCATTTGCTAATTACTAGACTAACCCATTAATCCCCCTAAGGTGAACCCTTTACCTTAGTTTTTCCCTTAATTGTCTTTACCATATTATTTAGCGATTACTTGCTTTTTCTAGTTCTTAGTTAATCTTCCAATCCAACCTTTGTTAGGCTAGAATAGGACTCGATCGAACTTGTAGTTGACCCCTCCATCCTCGTGGATTCGACCCCGACTTCCGCTATCGCATTAGATGGGTTTTATAAATTGTTTTTGCTTGAGCGGTACGCGGCGAACCGCTCATCAGCTAACAAGAGGAGATTTAATCCTCCTTCAAATGCAAATGCAAGAGCTCCTGCTCCTTTCATTCCTCGAGCTACTTCTAATGTGGCTCATAGGCCTTATGCTCCTCAAGCTCAAGCTCAAGGTCGTCAATGTAACCGTTGTAGACAACCATACCATCCCGGTGTGCCTTGTTCCAACCGACCTTATCTTTGCTACTTTTGTCAAAAGGGTGGCCACCGTTATGAGGATTGCCCCGGTCGTAAGTTGCCCCCTCCAATTGCTAAACCTAAGGGTTCTATCTTTGTTATGAGCCGTGCCGAAGCCGACGCTTATCCGGAGATCATTACGAGTATGTTCTCAATCTTAGAGCAACCGTGTCTTATTCTTTTTGATACCGGTGCTTCAATGTCCTTTGTGTCTTCGACTTATGCTAATAAATTATCTATCGAGCCTACATCTAGTGAGGATACTCCCATATCCTTACCATCCGGAGAAATTATATCTTGTTCTACTCTTTATCCTAATGTCCCAATATATGTATTTCCCGATGACTTGCCCGGGATCCCTCCCGAGCGTGATGTTGAGTTCTCTATTGATCTTATACCTGGTTCCGGACCCATAGCCAAAGCACCTTACCGTATGGCTCCGACCGAATTGAAGGAGTTAAGGAAGCAGCTAGATGATATGATTAAGAAGCGTTTTATTCGACCAAGTGCCTCGCCTTGGGGTGCTCCCGTTCTTTTTGTGAAGAAGAAAGATGGTTCTATGAGGCTTTGTATTGATTCTCATGAATTGAATCGGATTACAATCAAGAATAGGTATCCTTTACCAAGAATTGAGGATTTGTTAGATCAATTAAAGGGTGCTTCTACTTTTTCCAAGATTGATTTGAGATCCGGTTATCACCAAATTCCCGTTCGTGATGTTGATATACCGAAGACCGCTTTTAGTACAAGGTATGGTCATTATGAGTTCAAGGTAATGCCATTTGGATTGACGAATGCCCCCGCCATCTTTATGGATCAAATGAACCGCACATTTAGTGAGTACCTTGACAAGTGTGTGGTGGTGTTCATTGACGATATTCTTATTTTCTCTAAGTCCGAAGAAGAGCATGCTATTCATCTAAGGATTATTTTGAGTGTTCTTCGTCGTCAAAAGTGGTTTGCTAAATTTTCCATGTGTGAATTTTGGTTACCTAAGGTGTCCTTTCTTGGGCATGTGATTTCTAAAAAGGGTGTAATGGTGGATCCTTCAAAAATTGAGGCCGTTGTTGATTGGAAGAGTCCAACTGATATTAGAGAAATTCGAAGTTTTCTTGGTTTAGCTGGTTATTACCGCAGATTTGTCAAGGATTTCTCTAAGCTTGCTAGACCGATGACCCAGTTATTGAAGAAGGAAACCAAGTTCCTATGGAATGAAGCTTGTGAAGCTGCGTTTCAAGAGTTAAAGAAGAGGTTAACTACCGCTCCGGTGTTGACTTTACATTAAGATGGAGTAGACTTTGATGTCTATTGTGATGCTTCCAAGATGGGTTTGGGTTGTGTTCTTAAGCAAAGTAGGAAAGTGGTGGCGTATGCTTCGAGGCAGTTGAGAGTTCATGAAGTGAACTATCCTACTCATGATTTGAAATTGGCCGCCGTTGTTCATGCTTTAAAGGTGTGGAGACACTACCTTATTGAAGTTCATTGTCGTATATTCACCGATCACAAAAGTTTGAAGTACATATTTACTCAAAAAGAGTTGAATATGAGACAAAGAAGATGGTTGGAATTGGTGAATGATTATGACTTTGAGTTGTTGTATCATGAAGGGAAGGCTAATGTTTTTGGCGATGCTCATAGTAGGAAAGCTTCTCATGCATTGAATGCTATGCGGGTATTACCCGATGATCTTTGTGCTGAGTTTCGAAAGTTGAAGTTGGAATTCGTGGAGCGTGGATTTGTTTATGTTGGTGCTATGACTGCCGAACCTGTTTTTCTCCGTGAGATATGCGAAAGCCAAGTTGATGATCTTACCTACAAGTCTATTCAAGCCAAACTTCTGGAAGGCAAAGCTAAAGATTTCAAGTTTGATGATGAAGGTGTTCTTCGTTTCCATGGCCGTTTGTTTGTGCCTAATGCTCTTGATTTGAGAAAGCGAGTTCTTGATGAAGCTCACCTTTCCCCTTATTCTATTCACCCCGGAGGTGATAAGATGTATAAAGATTTGAAGCTACAATTTTGGTGGCCGAACTTGAAGAGAGATGTTGTGTCTTATGTTGGAAGATGTCTTACTTGCCAACAAGTGAAGATTGAACACAAAAGGCCCGGTGGATTGCTACAACCGTTGGATATTCCACTATGGAAGAGGGTATCTATTTCTATGGATTTTGTTATGGCTTTGCCGAGGACCATTGGAGGTAAAGATGCCGTTTGGGTTGTTGTTGATCGTTTGACCAAGTGTGCTAGATTCATTGCGATCAAAGAAACCTGGAGTTTAGATTGTTTAGCCAAAGCTTATGTTGATGATATTGTTAGATACCATGGTGTTCCTAAGGAGATTATATCCGACCGAGATCCTAGGTTTTGTTCGAGATTTTGGAAAGCTTTGCAAGAAGCCATGGGTAGTAAATTGTTGATGAGTACCGCATTTCATGCCGCAACGGATGGTCAGACCGAGAGGACTATTCAGAATTTAGAAGACTTGCTTAGGGCTTGTGCTCTTGACTTCCAATCTAGTTGGGAAAAGAGTCTACCGTTGGTGGAGTTTTCTTACAACAACAGTTATCATGCATCGATCAAGATGGCTCCTTATGAAGCTCTTTATGGAAGGAAATGTCGGAGTCCTATATGTTGGAATCAATTGAGTGATGTTCGTGACTTAGGCCCCGATGTTCTTGTTGAGACTATTGATATTGTGAAGGTCATTCGTGATAGAATGAAAGCCGCTCAAGACCGTCTAAAGTTTTATGCCGATATCCGAAGAAGGCCTTTAGAATTTGAAGTTGGGGATAAAGTGTTCTTGAAAGTATCTCCAATGAAGGGTGTTAAACGGTTTGGTGTTAAGGGTAAATTGAGCCCGAAATACATTGGACCCTTTGATATCGTGAAAAGGATTGGTGTCGTTGCTTACAAGTTGGTTTTGCCCCCGAATTTGGCTAAGGTTCATGATATATTCCTTGTTTCTCAATTGAGAAAGTATGTTAGTGATCCAAGCCATGTCTTTCAAAAGGAAATGTCCGAGCTTGAACTGAATCTGTCCTTTGAAGAGAAGCCGATCCGCATCCTTGATCGTAAGGATAAGAAGTTGAGAAGTAAGGTGGTTCCTTTAGTGAAAATCTTGTGGAGATGTGCTAATGTCGAAGAAGAGACTTGGGAAACAGAAGCTTCTATGCGTAGTAAATATCCAAGCCTATTCGATTAAGGTATCGTTCTTTCGCTCAAGTTTCGAGGGCGAAACTTTTTAAAAGGTGGGGTTATGGTCCCCGCAAATGTACCCTATTTTTATAGTAAAAATATTTTACGGATACTTTTCAGCGAAATTTAGTTTTTGTTTAGAATTAAATTTCCCGTGTCGAATTTAGAATTTCCAAGTTCGTATTTGGATATTACGCGAGATTTCAAGTGAATCCCGTCTTAAGGCGTCTTTGACGTTTCTTGACTTTTCCACTCACTCTCTTCATATACTCCCCTTTAACCTAATTCACTCACACAACTCAACTCTTTCTTCCTCACTAAGAAAACCCCATAAAAACCTAGCTTCCATTTTGATCCGTCTTATAATCGTCATAACTCTCTCATTTCTCGCTCAAATTAACGTAAGTTCGTCTTATTCTTCCCCTCTTATCTTCCTCTATCCGTATTGATAATAAAATTACCGTCTTTCTCGCTTTTCAAACTTTTCGTCTTTCTCAAGGTGAAGTATATTCATCTTTTATTAACTAAGTGTAGGTGGTGACCTTCAAGATCCCGACAAAGACTACTTCTTGATTGAATAAGACCTTGACACGGAGTGAAGACGCAATAAGGTAACGGTGAAGGGTTACTCGATATCATTTACGTGTTTTACGTGTTTTCTATACTAGGAATCGTATTTAGAATATGATTAGTAAGCTTAGAAATTGTGTTGATGATGATACTTGTTGTTTGTTGAGAATCGATATGAGAATTGATGATTTATGTTGATAATCGATAATTGTTAAATGTTGATCCTTAGTGAAAATGACAATTTTCGTGTGGAGTTGACCCCAGCCGGCCGACCGGCAGCCGGTCAGCCTACCGGCTGGGGCAGTGGCTGTATATTATTGTTGATACGTGAAGTTTTATGCATGAAGTCGATCTCAGCCGGCCGACCGGCAGCCGGTCAGTTGACCGGCTGAGACACCACAACCTTCCTCCTTGTTTTTCTCTTATGCCCTTTGGTCCCAGCCGGGTAGCCGGCAGCCGGTCCCCTTGACCGGCTGGCACACACTGACATTTCATTGGATTTTTCACATGACTTATGGCCTTAGCCAAGTGACCGGCAGCCGGTCCACCTGACCGGCTGGCACCCTGCTGAGTTTGGTTCTTATAATTTTCTGAACTCGTAATTTATAATAGTTCGCATGGTTCGTTTATCGTATAAATTTACGTAATGACTTATTATATTAATGTTTCGAATATATGATATTCCGTTCGCTTGTATCGCATGTTTTGTGACGGTTTTTGTTATGTCCCACTTTGAGTCGGTTTTTACAAATGTTACGGTTTGAGCACTATTTTGTTATGTGCTTTGTACTCTCATTCCCTTGGCTACCTCCACGTTCGTAAGGCTGGAGTGTCGGAACGGGGATGTATCCTACTGCTTAAATGCATGTGTTAGTGGGCATACGACGACGTTGTTGGGAGTTGAACGCTATGCGTTGATCGACCCGGCCGTCAAATGTTGTGTACTTGCGAGGTGGTTTTATTTGCATGTAGCGTACCGCATTTTATGAGGCTTGAGCTCTTTTCCGCCTCTTTCGTGAATTGATCTGCCGAATTTGGGGTACTCGGCATATATATTGTAAGACAGAGTCTTGGATGCGAAATGTCATCGCATGTCGAATCGGCAAACGTTTATGCCG